>NJDD01012355.1:7664-28949 GCA_002245505.1 Calephelis nemesis | reverse complement strand
CCAACAATTTTACCACCTAAACCAACATTTTAGCAGTTTGCTTATATTATAAAATCCTGTTATATTATATGAAAGACTTCCTGGAACATGGAGGTGATTTATAGTTGGCTTTTTTATACCAATATCGGTCCAATCTACGGCAACTATGGTATTGAAAAAATCTTCCCATGAATCTTTATAGACCAAATGCAAAACAGCTTTTTATGTAGAGTCTAAGGCTTACTCTGCCATACCATTTTAGTTTGTGGTTTTAAGAATTTGATGTGTAAGCATGTGAATTTGTAAAATAAATTGAAAGTTTTTGTACCAATGATTAGGACATCTACTGACTGCCTGTTTTTGTTTGGTTAAAAATGCTGCCCCATGCAATAAACAACAGGTGTTTAAACTTACAAGAAGATAACACCAATCACTTACACTACCTACCTAACATTCATGTAGCCAAGTAGTTAGGTACCTTTTTGGTAAATATTATACCTAACCAACTACATGGTAATGTTAATGAAATATAGTAGCAATAACATCTTTAAATATTTAGCTAGTTGAGAATTGAGATGTGGCTTTGATTTATTTATGGGATATCAAAGACATCTTTAAGTATTAAATATACAGCACTAGATACTAAAAGTGTTCAAACACAGTACCAAATTTTCAAGTCTATGTGATAGGTGGCAAGCTTACCACCAATCGAGCACATATCCAATCCCGATATACTTTTTTTATTAGAAAATTGAAAAAAAAACGGTTTTTCATTTTGTTGCCCGACCCAGGAATCGAACCCGAAATCTCATGAAGTCAAATCCAACACCTGGACCGCTAGATCACGGAGGCAATCATGTTAAATGAATGTTAGAATTATGGAATTATAATTTCGTAGGTTTGTACTTTTAAGACGAATCTACAACAATGCTGATATAAAATTTTCTTTTTTAATCATAGGGCTACCATCAACTACCCTAACAATCAATTGTAATAAAACAAGAGTAGTTTGTATGGTAACTAAATTTAATCGTTTTCTAAAAAAATCCCTCTAAATTTTAAGTGACATTTGTAATTTTAAGTGAAATTTGACATAAAACATGCACAACAGAATACGAAAAACCTAAATTGAACAACTAAAATGTTTTAGATCTGTCAAGCTAAAATTTTAGTTTAGATGTGAACAGCAGAATACCAAACGTGATTTGACAACTCTAAATCTAATTTTAGGTTAGTTTAGACTAGTTTGTACCAAGCGAATCGGCACCATTGTCTCAGATTATTTTTTGTTTGTATTGATGTTTTGCTATCCATATTTGAAAGAATTATTAGTGAACGTGATTAAAAAAAAATGGCGGCCAGTAGGAAAGCCAGGATTCATACAAAAATCTTTAGGGCTCTTTATATGTACACACAATATTAAGGGTCCATGTATGCTAAAATACGTCAGCAGTATAATGTTTTTTTCATACAAAAATAATCATGAATCTTGGTGACAAAAATACACAAGATCAACATTAATATGCTTTATAAGACTAGTGTTTCCAAAACACGATTCATTTCATATTGCTCGATAGAAAAAATCAAAAAGTTAACCCTTTTTTGAAAGCAAAACCCAACAGTCTACTTCAATTATGAAAATATCGACACCAGATTTAACATAAACAGAGATAAGTACTATACCTTAAAGATAAGTGTTTCAGTTTTTATACTTTTTTTTAAATTACTTTTAAAGTGTCAAAAATAGTGATTTGTCGCTTAAGACATTTACTTTAGAGCGCAATATTTCATAGTAATCATGGAACGGGGAAGTGCGGCGATTGGCTCTTCTGGCTGACTAAGTATGGGGCCTCAACAGCTATTATTCTCGTTAACTGTCACCCATATAATCATAATTGACTTCATTTGGGACACAAACCATTTCTCTTAAATCCTTACATCATGTTTGTCTTAATACATCGGCTACGGCAAGCCGAAATTCAAAGCGCTAGCATTTAAAACCAGTTACTCTAATTGTGATAGTGACATTCATAACGCAGCAATAGAATGCGCTTCTTTTGATGTCTCAAAAACATTTTCATTGTTCGTCGTTGTGTCATGTAAAAACGCAGTATAGTTGCACGCTTTGCCCCAGCGGTCATTCCAAAGTAAAGTATCTTCACGCCCACATTACCGGAGTGGTGGACAAAGTCATAACAAGGGCACACACAAAAAACCGAAGACTTATTCTCACAATATGATAGGTGGCAAGTCTACGGCCAAACAGGCACATACTCAATCCCGAGTAACGTTATTTTTATTAGAAAATTGAAAATATAGGTACGTTTTCTAATTTTTATTGACCGGGACCTTAAGAATTCGAGTCTGACGCCGGACCACTAGTCCACAGAGTCGAAAGAAAATGTAAACATAAAATACTAACCAAAAATACCTACTGATATAATAAAAAATCTTGTTTTCTTTTAAATTAAAAAAAAAACAAAAATTTTTGATCCTTATTATCTATAAAGCGAGTTAAATAGTAATTGATTAAAAAATATAACTACTAATGTTCATAAATCATAACATAAAAATGTTAAATATCATCTCGCCCGTGTCCCTGAAGCAGTAAGCAGAGGTACAACTAAGGCACGGACGATAAGTTGAAAGTACTTATAGTACACCAAACTTGACGCCAACCTGGCACTTACCCATTTCCCAAATAAAATTTACCCAAAATAAAAATAAAAACACGTTTGCAGGTGTCTGACTTGCCAACTTTTTTAAACTTGGGCTCTGATGTATTTCGAACCACGTAATAATTTTGGGCAGGATGAGAGAAAGTAATAACATCACACTAAACGCATTTGCAAACACTGACTCTGTTAGTACGTCATCCGTTGGCAAATAATTTTACTTGTTTCTATAATGTCAACATTTCATAATAATTACTTCATACACTTCATAATATACTGTATATAGCCACACTGAAGGGACCTGTTTTTATTTATAACGTTATAGAGAGATATGGACAGAAGAAAATTTAGAAAAGATAAATTTTATATCAGTCTAGTAATAACATAAAAACAATCTTATTTTAAGACCATTGCATAAATAGTCCATTTTAAGACCATTGCACCAATAATTTTGCTGTATTCTAACTAAGTACATGATAACGTATAAATAATCCATAACTACAATCTACACGTGCAAGCAATCCCACTTCGTAAACAAAAGAAAGAATTCCTGAGAAAGTTTTGTATGAAGTATGAATGAGGACAGTAGATTTTATTAAGGGGTAGGATAACAAAGCGACAATAGAATATACAAAGCTGTGCAGTTTTTACAATTTATAGCAACTTAAAAAACACTTTTTGTAGAGTGTAATGCTATAATATAGATAGTAGCTTTGTATGGAAGACAACCTAAACCAACCAAAGCCAAGTTATTTTGACGCTTTAGCAGTTTCTCGCTTAATCGTTTGACGGTATATAGAATTTACACTGAAACTTTAAATGGTACAATCGTGCTAGTTATACTAAAGTATCTTCACGCCCATATCCCCGAAGTCTTTGGCAGAGGCACAACCAGGGCACCCACGACTAGCCGAAGACACTGTCTTACAACGTGATAGATGGCAAGCCTATCGCCATCCGGGCACATATCCAATCCCGAGCAACATTTTTTTTTAATTAGAAAATTGGGAAACCCCAAATTTATTTTTGTTACCCGACCCGGGATTCGAACCCGGGACCTCGTGCATTCAAGTCCAACAACTAAACCGCTAGACCACAGAAATAAAAATTATCATGTTTAGGGAGCGTTATCTTAATTATTGAATTAAATTTAATTATAGTTATGTAAATTAAACTGTAAATTTTACCTACTTAGACACATTATGGATCCCCTTTAAATAAATTAAAAACATTCCTTACGTAGTTGTTACATAACGTAAGGATTTTTTTATTTTAATTAAGGCGTTAGCGTTGACCAATTGGGTTCGATTTTAGAGTCAGACAACTAAAATGTTTTATTTTAATAAAAAGCAATGTTACCAGGAACAGGAGAAGTGTCCGGTTGGCGATAGGCTTGTCACTTATCACATTGTGGGACTAAGGAGTACCTTCTTATAATTGTGGGTGTCCCGTATTGTACCTCTGAACATATCTTCGGAAATACTAACTTGAAGATACTAACTTATATCAAAAAAATTTAAAAGATAAAATTATCGAGCTACTTACCGGATTATTCGGCAACAAAACTAGAAGACTATTAACTACTCGGTCCGTTAGGATGTGTGGACAATTCTCTACAAGATCTAGCCAATTGCTTGGTAAGTCTTCATTATATTTTTCTCTGAAAAAAAATCTCCTGTTTATAACGGAAGCCCAAATCTCATCAAAGTTTTACTCTTCTTTATTCAACATTTGATTATATAAAAATTACAAATATGTATAAACTTTTCTCCGTGTAGTTCGGGGTCCCCGGTGTAGAATAGGACAATGTTTTCCTGTCTGGCAGCTCGCAAAAGGCGAGGATAGGTTAAATATTTCATTAATAGGAAGGCCACTAATGGTAAAGTTCAGTTACTTAACCGGGTAAGGACACCTTTACTTATTCCTGCCGGCATAAAATTGTCACTTCATCCGGTCTGGACATGGTAGCCAGTAGACTTGCGAAATAAGTCTGAATCTCGGCCAAAAAACAGTGCACATGGTTTATTTAATCTCTTACTACTAGGGAAACCGTGTTCATGTTCGTTACCTATCTAATATCATTGCTCAAACCCCTAAAAAATACGAGTATTTTTTTTAAATAAATACCTGGACAAGTCACACAAATTGAATCTAACCTCAAAGTAAGAAAATTACATGCTTGTGGTATGGTGCTAGTCAACGATAAGAATACATAGAAATACTTAAATAGATACCAGAATAAATTTAATAAACACTCAGACCCGGAAATGCAGACATCTAAATGTTCATCACACAAATACCTGCCGTCGGAAATCGAATTCGAGCGTCGTAGTTGCTCGATGTAGTTAGGCGTGTACGCTAGCCACTCGACCAACGAGGTGGTGGAGGCTAACTATATGAAAAGTACACGATTAACGCAGCTGAGTCATAAAAATATCATTTTGTGTCAATAACATAAAAAAACCTTCTGTGATTGAACACAAAAGGAAGGCAACGAGTGGGTTGGCCTCCGCTCCACTATCAATATAATTTAACCGCAAGTAAAACATTAAAAAACCGATTGACAATTCGTTTTTCACAGATCGGACTTGTTACACTAGTAGAATAAATTATACTTAACAATGTTTAAATGTATTAAAATGACGATGCCAACAACGGCGTAATAAAAAACAAGACCTATCTTTTCAAGAAAGAATCATCAAAATCGGTTCGTTATAGGTTACAGAACCACGTAACAACGATGCAAAAAAAACCAGCAAAATTGATAACCTCTATTATTTTGAGTCGAATAAATATTACAATTGACATTTTTTTTATTACTTCGTAAATGGAAAGCGTTATCTATTCCCAACGCTCTTCCAAAATTTGGCTGGTCCTTTATACCTTGAATTAATGTGTTTGTGCAAAAATTGACACACACATAATAAACATAATTATGTGTTTGTCTATTTTTTCGAGAATTGCAATCTATGTGCGTATAGTTTGGTCAATTATCGCATGTTGACACTCGCAATTTCACTCTAAGTGACAAATGCTGTCATATTGTATGGAATAATATATGGCAGTAAAATTATAAATACTAAATCCGAAGAAATTCGGTGAAATGTAATAGGTAATCCGTAACTGGATGTCCAATTACAAAAGTGTTTTATGTGTATTTTGTGCATATTATATACATACTAGCTGCCTGTTTTGGCTTCGCTCGGATGGTGCTTTTTTATCATTAATTGCGATGTAAGCTGTCCTATCTTTCAAGTTGGATCAAACTGCACACGGTGTGTAAATTTGATTGAAATCGGTTAAGTAGTTTAGGAGTCCATCGCGGAAGAAGAACGTGACACGTAATTTTTACATAAATAAATATACCTGTATGCGTAGAAGTCGATGGTAGGGCGGTGTCATTTTAGCTTAAACTATCTCTACAAAATTATTTTATTTTTGACCGCCTCGTTTGTCGAGGGGTTAGCGTATACGCCAATCTCCACCGACCAACAGCGACGCTCGGGTTCTATTCCCGACGGGGGCAGGCATTTGTGTGATGAGCATTTAATCTATACATAGTATAAAGCAAAGTCGCTTTCCGCGTCTGTCTGTATGTATGTATGCTTATATCTTTAAAACTACGCAACGGATTTTGATGCGGTTTTTTTAAATAGGTAGAGTGATTCAAGAGGAAGGTTTTTAAACATAATAACATGCTTCATATATTAGAGAACCACTGATAATTTCAAGATATCTAATGCGAAGTCGTAAATAAACACATTTTTTTGCGCTTGCATTGCAAACGCTGGCTGAACTCTACGAGATAGATCAAAATAATGTACTAAGTATTGTTTACCTTATAAAGGTCTACAAAAAAGTTCGCGATGGTATATGTTTATCTCTTAGGGATAACCTACAATAACCAATTTTTATCCTTTACTTTTTACGAAAAATAATGGCTTATTTACGAAGCGATTTTAAGCAATACAGCATTAATCCTTATCTATTTAAGTATCTTAAATAAATTTTACATTTAATATAGAACAATATAGCCCTTTACAGCATGTAAATTAAACGAATAGTTTCGGAGATATTACAGGTTTAAAATATAGGGACATCGCGGTTGCGGCGGTACCGGCTGGCCGCGGTGCGTGCCTATCCCTACTAATAATTAAAATGCGAAAGTAACTTTGTCTGTCTGTCTGTTACGCTTTCACGCCTAAACCAGTGAACCAATTTTGATGAAATTTGGTACAGAGATAGAATAGACTCTGAGGAACAACATAGGCTACTTTTCATTGCAAAAATAAGGAAAAATGGGTAAAAAGAGGGGATGAATTTCATATGGAAATTCGTCATTTTTAAAGCTGTGACAGTGAAACTTTGTATTTAGACACTTTATGATAAACGAAAGAATATATGCTTATTTTATCACTAGAAAATGAGGGAGAATGGGTAAAAAGAGGTAATGAATGTTCGTATGGAAAATCGTTTTTTTGTTTGAAAGGGTATATTCCAGAGGTGGTCCCGTGGTCACCAGGTGAGGATCTGATGATGAAATCCTGGGGAAGTCGAGGGAAACTCTAAAAAATGTTGACAAGAATAGTTTTTTTGTGGATTATGATCACTTGCTAGCATTCGGCAATGGTCACTCCATACTCAGACTCAACAGACTTGCGGAACAGGCTAACCGTTAAGTGTCTTTGAGGGATTTGGAGATATTTTCACAGACGAAAGGGAGAAGATCAGCTAGCGCTCAGCGTCAAGCTCAAAGTAGAATCATTTTCGGAAGGTTTAATAGGAATGTTTTTGTTAATGCAGAATTCATATAATATGACCACACGTTACAGTATAAAAATCCTCCTTTAACATTAATTGGAAAAATGAGTAAAAAATGTCAGCATTGTGATTCCTTAAAATTCAAAAATAAAACGCAGGGTTGTGTGAATGGTAAGATGTTATTGCTTTTGCTTGGTGAATCAGCTGAGCCGCTAGTCTCTTTTATTGTGCAATTCTGAAGATTTTTAAGCTGTATGCGCAAATGCAATAATTGTTTTCAAATGACGTCGTTTGGAGTAGATAGACACATCATTATGCCAAGATGTTCTCCCACATTTTTCTGTGCAAGGTCAAATTTATCACAGAATCGGTTCATACTAATATTTAAAAGCTGAAAAGTTTAATGTTATTGCTACAATTTCTAAATGTGAGTTTCTGAAGACATACCCGAAGGGTTAGTTCTGCCTAACTGCATAACCAGAGCACTAACGATTAGCCGAAGACATTAAGTCCCACAATGTGGTAGATGACTATCCTGTAGCCGGGCACCCATCCAATCCCGGGCAAGTGGCAACGTTACATTTAGTAGAAAATTGAAACTTCACATTTTTTTTTGTTTTTTTTTGTTGCCCGGACCGGAAATAGAACCCAAGATCTCAAGAAGTAATTCTGAAGACGGACGGTTAGACCTCAGAGACGATATTTATATTTCTAAAATTTCGAAAAAAAATCTGTTAGTGGTTTCCATAACTTGCTATACAGTTTAATTTGCTATACACAATAACGTATTCCTACTATTTATCTGAGGTGAAATTAGAAAAGAGAAAGTGTATGTTCAGCTTTGATGTCAAAATTGCTGAATTTATTTTAATATTTACAAAAAAAATAGATAAAACTTTGGATAGCGTTAAAGGCTACATTTTATCTTAAAATTTTAACGAGCACTGTTGGAGAACTAAATATCAAATTAGTAGACTACGCGGGCGAAGCCGCGGGTAACAGCTAGTTGTCTATATTTTCGAGTCTGGCTGTTTACTAAGTCTATTCTGGTATCTATTTAAGTACTTCTGTGTATTAGAATCTTTGACTAACACCCTTAATACAAGTATATAATTTACTTACTTTGGGGATTGGTTCAATTTGACCTTTTGTCCAGAGATATAACATATTATTATTTTATTTCAAATTAACCTAATTTTAGCGTTAATATTTTTGATGATTTAGCAATTAGCGGAGAGCGTAGATAAGCGTTGTTTTAGCTATATCTACAAATTTATTTGATGCGTCTAAACACACACAAAATAATTTTATACATCATCTGTAATTTAGTCCAATTTAAAAATAGAGTTTTCTCTTGATAACACAGCGCTTTCCTGCGGGACAACTAATTAAACTTAGAACACGGATAAATTTACGAGGCACAGCGAATAAAAAATTAAAACGAAAACGAACATAGACGGTTGTTTGGGTAGTGTGTGGTGTGTGTGTGTGTACCTGTACAAGTGCGGCACGGTGTTGGCCCAGAGGCCGGCCTTGTGTTGGGCGACGAGGTCGGCGAGCCCGGCCAGCGCGGCGGCCGGCGCCGAGGTCCGCAGGCGGCCCCCGCCCGAGCTCTCCATCAGCGCCAGCACTTTCACCGCCGCCACCTCCTTCGCCAGCTCCTCCGTCGGCGACGAGTCCGGGTACGACGTGGCGCTGTACTTGTTCCCGACCTAAACAAATTGAACGTACTGATCCATTCTTACATTATTGCAAAAAGGCAAAGACTATTCTAGGCGTATAAGTATCTTAACGCCCATATCCCCGAAGAGGTAGGCAGAGGTACATCCAGGGCACCCACGATTAACCGAAGATACTAAGTCCCACAATGTGAGAGGTAGCCTATCGCCAACCGGGCACATATCCAATCCCGAGCAACTTTTTTTTTAAATTAGAAAATTCGAAAAACCCAATATTCTTTTTGTGGCCCGACCCGGGATTCGAACCCGGGACCTCATGCAGTCAAGTCCAACAAATGAACCGCTAGACCACAGAGGCGTTTGTCAAACATACTAATGTTAAACAAACAGTTTAACAAACGCCAAGCCCCAGAAATACAAACAAGCAGATAAACAAGTTCACCACACAAATAATTGTCTTTGTTTAGGGAAAATAAGTTGTTGCTACTAATTTTTAATAAATCTAATCTTGTCGTAAAAGGAAAATATTTGCATTATTGAAGTGAAACTTCTTTAGAATAGTTGTGATTTCAAAACGGATGCAACGGAAAATCGACAGGTAAGAGACACAAATATATATTCAACTCATTCTATTGCAGGTAAGAGACACAAATATATATTCATCTCATTATTTTGTCGATTTACAGAAGTTTCACTTCTATCGTTTGTGAATCGCACACACACCTTTTTTTTCTGTGGGATTAAGTCGAATACTTGCAGAGCTATTATAACGGCTGGTCAGATATAAATTTATTTAACGAGTAATTTGACTTTTGACTAACGTTAATATAACACAATATTAAACTGAAATCAGTGCCAATTACAGTTCGGATAGTTTGTACATAATTACTTTAAGGCCGAACACAAACAAATTAGTAAATTATAGTTATAGTAGTAATTATAGATTGTAATTTATAAAAAAAAATATCTGCATGCCCCGTTATCTTGTCCTATAACATGATGGTAGGAAAATCTATCGCCAACGGGGGCACTTATTCAATCTCGGGCAACATTACTTTCATTAGAAAATTAAAAAACACATTTTAAGTTACCAGACCTGGGAATCGAACCTGATACAGGTAAACTATCAGCCAGAACCGGATCACTAGACTACAGAGGTAACACATAATATAATCTTCGAATGAAGTGATTAAGAAAAAAATAATCAAATTTCACTTGAAAGCTCGCTTGAATGTATTATAATATACATTAAGGCAAACTTCCACCGCACCTACCGAATTATACGTAAAAAAAAGTTAAAAAAATATAAATTACACAAATACAATAGGTATTGCAAGTAACGTGTCCGCTTTACATTTTTATTATTTCCATACACCACATTGATATTTCCTGAAAGGAGGAAATACGTCATTTACTCGTAGGTATAGATACAAGTGATGTAATGATGCGCTGCTGGCCCGAGGCTGATAAGTAACTCCTCTTTAATGAAATGCGCTTGAAAAAAAAATTGATAGGACAGTTTTCTCGCGGAAACCCGTTTAGACATCGGGATAAAAATTAGCCTATGTTATTCTTCGACCTCTTAACTTTATTCACACACGAAAACGATATCCCAACATCGCTCCATGGCGACGTAAAAGGTCGTAAAACACATCTTCGTTTTTATAAGTATGCCTTTAACATCAAATTTTACCAACGAATTGTAAAACTTCGAATAAATGTGAATTCAGTTGAACAGTCGCGGTCTAAACGTTTAGTGAGATATATATTAATATTAAGGCTAAGATATCCTCCGTACAGATATGGATATAAACCGCAGAAATCTAACCGCAAAACGCAGATATTGGAGATCCTGATCAAAATAATATACAAAATACATGCGAAATTTAGGGAAGTTAAATTTTATTACCTTTATCGTACAATCATAGCTGACTGGGCCTCGTTTGGGTCTTATATCATGAGACTTATAGACTGGTTGAGGTAAACCAAGTTTCTGGCACGTCCATTCGAGTTTAGCTACAGGAGACATTGAATCTGGCGGCGGTTCCAGAGTGGGAACCACTTCTTCAACAATATCAAGTTTTTCCTGCAAAATCACTATCTAATAAAAATCCGGAACAGTGATTGACTGTACTTGTCAAAATCTTTTAAGTTTAATGTACATTTTAACTATTACATATAAATCACAACATAATCATTACTGAACTGAAAATTTAGATAATTATATTTTTTATTGCGTAACTTGTTACATTTATAAAAGGTGTAAAACATGTTTTAAGGGTTTTAGTTACTTGTTACAAATAAATACATTCCTTACGCAATCATCTAGTTATTATATTTTTTGGTGTTGAGGGTAGCTTCAATATACGACCACAGGAAAATTACGTTTTCCTTTTTTAAAAACCAAACATTTAAACTAACAAGATAATCAGTTTAGTCACAAAATAACTCAAGTTTCGTTAATTTTTTTTAGATTATTTTTCTATAGTAAAATTATAAACCGGAAGGTTTGATTTTTCGTTTGTTTGAAATGAAAAGGCTCCGAAACTACTGGACCGATTTCAATAAATTCATTCACCTTTAGAATGCTACATTATCCCTGAGTGACAAAGGCTTTGTTTCATCAAAATTGGTGCAGAAGAAGCCAAGTTACGCAGGCGACGCTGCGTGAAACTGTTAGTTAAATTTACTTAAAATATACTTTTATTATGATACGTAATTTTAACAAGCAAAGGCAACTACTTGTAACCCTATGATATTCAGATAGCGCCTCCTTTACTTGATGTATATGTATACAAAGCAGATTGCGGTGCAATAGTAATTAGGCTTTAGATGACAATGTCAAACACAGACATTACAACCACATAAACAGATAACAGAACAAGTTACTGCTTGCAGAACTCAACCATCAATTTAAGTAAAACAAGTAAGTATTATTACATTTAGAATGTAATATACTTACCACACAGTCATTATGTGCTGGCAGCTGCAACGGTATCAGATCGACAGTGTTAATTCTCTCCCTAAGATTAGACAATCTTTGTGATGCTGAAATTTTTCCAGCAACCCTATTTTCAGTCTGTTTATCAGTCTTAATGGAATGTTTGTGCTGTACATAAAAAAATATTGTCATTGATTTATAAAAAAATATGAACATTTATATTGCAATTAAAAATTAAATACTAATTAACGTAAATTGACATTTTAGTAAATTGAATAAAGCAAATAAAAGTACATACTTCCTCTGAAACAATTTCATTTAGATCCTTCTCAATCAATGGCGTATTGCTGAAACTCCTTGTGATACTTAAATTTTTTTCTGTTGGAACATGATCAGCTTTTATTTCTTTTATTGTAGATGTATTTTTCTGGTCATTAAATTTGTTATATTTGTTATGCTAGAAACAAACAATTATCATTAGGTTACAACTAAATTGTTTACCACAATAATTCATCACTTTAGTGCCCAATAGATTTATTTGTTTCGAATTTTAACAATGTGGAAAGCAAACGGCTATTTCGACTGCTGCACTATTATTTGTAATGTTTATGGTTATTTGTAAACTACCCACAATAATAGAAAAATAATAGAATATTAATTTGTTGACACACAGTGAATTGAATCAGTTTTATATTTTTTAATTAGATAATAAAATTAAATGCGTGTAATTTGCTAATTGCCACTATAAATTTGCATGTTACTATGGCAAAATGTGGAGGACCATGGAAATATGTACTAACTTACTGTAAGTACCACATTTTTGGCAAATAAACAATTATTATTATTAATAATAATAAAACAAAAATTTGCGGATGACAGAATCGTATGCAGTGTTCCCTTTTTATTGAAAGGGTATTTAAGTATTATTAGTTTTAAGAAACCTTCTATTGTCAAATTTGAGGCAATATCTATACATAATATTAAAATTATTCCCCTCCGCATCCGCATGGTCATCGCATCATGGCTAAATTAATGGATCAATTTTGCAAACACTTTTTTTCCTTGTGTTGGTCATACAGGAGGATCATCATGTTGGTCAGACAGGAGAAGTTTCTTATAAGGAAAATACTGGGATAACTGCAGGGAAGACCGGAAAAACAATACATTAATTTTTCCCATATTCAAATCAAAAATTCAGTATTGTTAATTTATTTATTTCAAAATATTTGGCCCCTTGTTGGCTGGGGGGATAGCGTACAAGCGTAATATTCTAAGAGCCCGCGACGCCCAGACCTTCGTTATATTATAAAAGCTGAAAATTCTTCTATACATGTCTCCTATACAGATATAAGCAAACTCAGGCTATACAACCTGTGTCGCGGTGGCTTTGCCAGGTAACAGGTAGTAAAGGTGATTAAAATTATGCTTTAAATTTGTGATAGTATAAAACTTAGTTTTCATATATTTTCTTACAATCATATTAGAAACCGCCTCGTCTATTGGCGGACACTTCGGGCGGTAACAACCCCTTTCCAGACACCCTTACAGTATGATTATTTATAAATCTACTTTCCTCATAGTATAAAATCTGACTTTGATGTATGTTATTCAGAAAACTATACAAATAATGTTTCCACAGCCCCCAGTCACTTTCGATGGTTAACCTCTATCTTCCCAGGCACATTGAAGTTTACTCCAGGCATGCGCGAGATTAATATACATGTACATTGGTGCGAGTGAAATAGCATGATCTATACGCTAAATTTATCAAGAAAATTAATCATGTAGATTTATAAGTTTTATAACGGATTAAAAAAGTAAATTAAAAAAATGTAAAAAATGTTTAAAAAATTTAAAAAATCGGCAGTCGATGTAAAAATTCTTAAAGTTTAAAGTTAAGGAGATAAATTTGTATGTATGTTGATTTTTTTTAAGGAGAGAAAATAAATTAGATCGTAATGAAATCAATGGAAAAAGAATGAAATTATACTTTTAATCATAGCCATTACAAAACAAAGTAAAAAAATGTATTGTTAAATAAAATTAAAAAATATGATTTCCATTGTCATCGTCGGTATTTCCATTATCTTCATCACTACTCCATTTTGTGGATTTGTCCTCATCAATGTCATTATCTTAAATACCTTCTGTAATAATTAAAGCAAATTAGAATAATTATTATGAATAGCCGATAATTTGTTTATGAACATTAAACATAATAACTTACCTGGCAAATTTTGTAGAGAATCACTGACGTAATTAAGTAGCTGATCTCCTTTAAACCATTTAAAATGATATTGATCACTTTCCAGTACCCAGCCATTATTTTTGCAGGCTTACGTGAATTAGGTTTACTTAAATGAGCATGGTTCCAAATCGAACAAATATAATTAGCTCGTAAAAAATGCTCCAGTAGCTCATTTTTACAAGGTGGTAACTACTAGCATCAATATTATGTTTTTTCGATTGAAAGCCTCCCTAATATCAGAATATCTAAACTCTAGCAGCATCAACATCAATTACATTCCGAGCATTATATGCACTGCATACATATTTCTGAACACTATTAAAAATCTTCTTCCGTTCATCGCTGTCCTCCATTAATTCGCTTTCGCCAAACTTAATAAAAGCTTTTTGGAACTTGTCGATTTTTTTTAATAGTTTGTAGGAAAATTGAGACCTTAATTTTTCTTTTCTAAATAATTCCGGATTGTAATCGCACCCTGTAATGGCGTGAAAACCAGGTAAGCTTCGACACATGGATTCTCCTAAATGTGCGTTTATCATCGTTAGATCCACGTACCTTACATTGTTTCCAGTGCCCGTCAGCATCCAAACGATTGAATCATTTTTTAGGCGATGTAAATAAGCAAGCATTATGGCGGCAATATCAGTGTCAACAGTTCGAATGACTATATTTGCTTTAAAGTTGTAATTACAGACATGAAATATTATTTTGGTATCAGCTTCCTCATGTTCCGGGCATGACAATTCTTCATTAATACCTGATACAACTTTTTGGGAATCATTTACTGTAAAATAATGGCATTTTTTAAAGTTTAGATGAATTAATGTATTGCCAATGAATGGTGCCATTTCATCAGTAGCCCAATGCAAAATAAAAAAGTTTACAAGAGCTTCTTTAAAATTTAAATTTTTTAGCTCTTTTGTAAAATCACTTGGTCTTTTCTGTTTCCATGATAACACTTTACCACAACTGAACCACTTATTCAATAAACTTTAAAAAAAATATTTTTCAACGGTTTCTGTACGTATAACATAACAGTTCACACTACACAATATATAATACGGCATACGCGACAGCTGATGCGCAGTAAGAGATCGCTGTGAACCGATCATGCTATTTCACCCGCACCAACGTACATGTATATTAATCTCGCGCACGCCTGGAGTAGACGTCAATGTGCCTCGGAAGATAGGGGAACCATCGAAAGTGACTGGGGGTTGTGCAAACATTATTTGAATAGTTTTCTGAATAACATATAAAAGTCAGATTTTATTCTATGACGAAAGTAGATTTATAAATAATCATACTGTAAGGGTGTCTGGAAAGGGGTTGTTACCGCCCGAAGTGTCAGCCAATAGACGAGGCAGTTTCTAAAATGATTGTAAGTTAAAATATATGAAAACTAAGTTTTATACTATCACAAATTTGAAGCATAATTTTACTCACCGTTACTACCTGTTACCTGTCAAAGCCACCGCAACCCAGGTTGTATAGCCTGGGTTTGCTTATACCTGTATAGGAGACATGTATAGAAGAATTTTCAGCTTTTATAATATTATAACGAAGGTCTGGGCGTCGCGGATTCTCACTCTATAACTACATCGACCAACCACGAGACTCGGGACATTACATTGCATTTCCGGGACTGTAGGTTTTTTAAATTTATTCGGATCTCTATTTAAGTATTACTATGTATTAGTATTGTTGACTGACACCCATAACACAAGCCTATAATTTGCTTAGTTTGGGGTAAGATTTAATTTATGTAACCTGTCCAGGGATATTTATTTATTTGTAAAATCGACATTAAGTTCGCTGGGTTAACTAGTCCCTTATAAGAATAAATCTTTCTTTTGCTTAGTACTAAACATAATTTAGTTTATTCATTTGGTTTTTATGAAACACCCTAACCCAAGCTGTTTGTTGATTTTTTTTTAAATAACCCATATTTTAGCAAATAAACTTTTTAAAAAATCTCACTCCAACCCAAATTCCAGGAAATGAAATTAAAAATCTGAATTCAAAGATAGGGATCCTTATATTAAGAAACAACTTTCGCCTATAAAAACCATATAGTATGTCACTAGTGTGTCCATACTGGTTGTTCAAACTGACGGTAAGTATACTGGCCAGAATGGTACATGTAGATGGCAAACACTGACTCTATGGTGGCAGGAATAGATCAATCCATATCAGCTACGACACAAACACTCTACCACCTAAACTGGGTGTATAGTTTCTATGTGTCACATCTTTTTGTTTTTTTTTTTATATTTGAAGACGAACTCACGACGCATAGACACTAGAAGTGGTTATGGTGCGTTGCAAACCTGAGGCGGGGATGCTAGGAATCGAGCGAAGTAGGTTTATCGGCTATCTTATCCTCCGAACCGGAACACATCAACGGCAAGCGATGACGTTATGGCGACAGGAATAGGGAAGGGAAGGCGGTGGTTCCAATCCGGGCGAGCCGCTGCGAAACTCTACTACCTAGTCCGATGTTACGGTGTTAGTGTCGGTAAGCCTCTGCTCGACTTTTACGAGCTTCCTGGCAGGAAAGCAGATGGTCTATTCTGCAAATGAGCCCAGATAAACACGTAAATAAAATTAAAATTGTTTGATATGTATATAAGGATAGGATAGTATTAAATGTAAATCTATATAATATTACATGATATAAAATATTAATCCCCATTTCGGTTGGTCATCCCATCATGCCTGAACGGGTGGTCCAATTTTTTTAATTGTTTCTTTTGTTGGGTTGGTTATTGTCAGGAGCATAAGCCTTTTATATGAAGTGAAAAACTGGGAAATAATTTTTAGCAGGTGTTAACGTTTAGCAATACAAAGTTCGTCCAGGTCGGTTAGTAATAAATATAAAATATCATACTTATAAGGAAAAATATGGCACATGAATGTTTGTCTGGAAAACTTGTAATATAGGAGATATCTTACCTTAATGTTGTAGTTATTATTGTTATACGGAGGACTGGCTTTCGCACGGTAATATTGATTGGAATAACTGTCGTTATAATTCGATTGATAATTAAATGATGATGGTTTTCTCCATGTGCCTTGCTTTTTTGGGATGCGATTCTGTTTACAAACAAACAAGAAAACACAATTAATAAATTAATCTCCTATTATTAATTAATGCAGTATTAAAGTATTAATGGTTCTAGTTTTGACAATAATTTAAGTCATTCTAGAATTCCATAGTAAATTCAAACTCTGATAATTTGTTATATCTGTCCTTTTGGTGGCAGAATAGCTCAGGGTCTAATAGTACTGAAAGCTCAAAGCTTGAACGTATCTAATGATATTGATAAATCAATAACAAGGGATTAAAAAAATAAAAGTGGTGTTGAAAAACACCAAAGCCACTTTTAGCTCCATCATGAAAAATTTTATAACAACTAATGTGAAACTCCTCATTGAGACTAGTCTAACAATACCAAATGCAAATGGACCTTACGTTGCAAATTTAGATAACTACTTATCACCTTCTGGCTCATTTAATAAAACCTGCTCAGTGGACATCATTTAAAGTCAGGGTCCTTGTTGAGACAACTCTAAAATATCAACAAAAAAATGGTGACTAAAGACCTTGAAGAGACAGCAATAGTTTAGTATTTAACAGTACAAATACTAAGGGGTTTTCCATCCAATAAAAAATCTACAAACCAGCAACTACCATTAGGTTACCAAACAATAAGTAAATTATTAATAATAAGTGATGATTGGGCCATTTCAGTTCCGTACTATATTATTGAGTACAAATTCTTTTTTTTTTTAATTCGAGATATTTATTAATGCACATAAAAATAAATTCTTTTGAAGATACTTTAAAAATACATACAGACAAACTTAATTATATCCTTTCCAAAACTTTCAATTTCAAATATGCAACTTATGTAAACTCCCATTGCAAGCAACAACAGAAGTACACCCTGTAATTATTATACCTCACATCAAAAATACTTAATTATAAATTAAGAAATAACAAATCAGTGAAATCAAGTATTATTACTGCATAGATGTATAATGTTACCTACTGCCCAACTGGCAGTTTTTTTTAAAACAATTTTTTGTCACAATTTTGGTAAACAAACCACAGTTTGTACAGTTGTTCTAGGAAGTATGTACATATTTAAATAATATTGCAATAAATTCTTCTTCTTGCTTAAACTCCTTAATTCCCTTTTAAGCAGTTTAAGCAAGTCAATAATGTGGGTCCAGATTGTTCTCTATCTTCTCATAACAAAAGCAACAGAAAGGCTTAGTGTTGTAAAATTAGTGTCCACATAGCATTTTAGTATTTGTTTTAGTGTTTGTAAAGCAGACCATTTAGTCAACTTATCAATTAAAAGTTGTGTAAATTAGAATGTGCTCAGAAAATTAACATAATTAAAATGTTTCTTTTTTTCAATAATGTGAAAGGAGACAGCAATGAATTAAAATAAGTTTTCATAACTTTTTGTCAACTACTGTAATATAACTCTTCCTAAAATTAATAACCCATCAAAAGTCAAATGCAAGAGCGATTTTGCCGCATAATTAACTTCATGAAAAAATTACAAACTGTCAGGTCGAAAGAAAATGTTTATAGGGTCAAAAAATTATTTAATAAAAAAAACAGTTACATTTGATTCATTGTTTAAACTTAGACCATATACTTTTGAAATATTAAAGATAAAAACCAGAGTTGAACTAAGTTTTTCATTTACGTTATCAATACATGGGCTTTTTATAACTTAAAGAATAAAAACTTCTTCCAGTTGCGACTTTTATAATTTATGTCTACATAAACTAAGAAAGTGTTTATAGATAGTATGAATTAATTATTGTACATGTAAGGGTTAGGTGAGTTTATTTTTTAACTTACTGCATAGTTTAATCTTGCAGGTGGCCTTTTTGTAGATTTTTGACGTGCAACCATTGCAGCTATATGTTGTGTGTCCTGACTTGCTATAGCATCTACTACCCATTCACCACTGACATTTGTTACTTTGAAACCAGGAACATCTTGAAATAACTGTTCAAGAGTTGAATAGCCTAGTTTCTTGAATGGTATCCATTCACCTTGTAATTCTCGATAATCACCTGAAATTGATAAATTGGATTAGGTATGTAATTATCTTTACAATATTAATAACTATATTATGAAAATAGTTAGAACTCTAATTTACCTTGAACAATTATACACAACTTATTTAGAAATATGTTGTAACACAATATGGTTGTTATTTTACACAGTTGTTCAGTTTTACAATACAAATAGTTATGTAACTCATCAAGTGAGTGCATACTAGACAATTAAAATTTTAACAAATATTATCATAATTACATATGTAGTTACTTACGATTACATTGTTTTAGTGTAAGTGCACCTTTCACTGAAATAAGAGTTGCTCGTAGAGCTTGAATTACTTGTTCTTTATCAGCCATTTTAAAAAAAATGTGTAGTATGTATTATAACAACATAACATTTAAGGTAATTGTTTCTGAAACAAAATATTACATTCCAACAAACTTTGCATGTCCAAATTGTAAATAGCATTTACAACATACAGATTAAAAACTCACTGTAAGGAATCTGATAAATATTTCAACTGATAGTTTGTTAATTCCAAAAGTAGGTAAATAACTAAAAACAAATATTATAACTAAATTCTAAATCTTCATTTTCAGAAGCCATTTCCATAGAACACAATTAGGACCTGAAGCACTTATACAGAAAAAACCGCAAAAAATATTGATAATTATTTCTAGAACTTAAAAATCTACAGCGAAAACTATAGCATATGATCACTTCATACCTTGATTTAGGCTCTTAATATTTTTACGTGCTGTCTAAATAATCTAATATAATAATATATAAAAATAATCTAATAAAACTAATCAGTAAATATTTACATTAAGCACTTAAAATTTAAATTGTTTCCAATACTCAAGAATGCATATCGTGCGCGTAAGCAAGAGAAATCTAATAGTTATTCAACCAATTATTGCAATGCTCATTCACATTTTTTTAAGTTTTAATATTGTCACTGAGTTTTGACTCACATACAAAGTTTAGGTTACCGTACCGTCTAATTGTTTCCAAAACACCAAGTTTAAAATTGCACTTTTCAATTGTTTTCGCCACAGCAGACAAGTCCACCAACAGAAATCGCAAATCCTTTTACATTTTCATACATGATTTGACGTTTGACAATGACGGTTGACACTTTTTCAAGATTTTTTTTTAAGTTTATTTTGAGATTTGCCCAATTCTGGGGCCGGCTAAGACCTTTAGGTCATGCTGCCACGTCTTCCGTATTAATTATTTTTTCATTAGTCATATGTCTTCCGTATTTATTACTTTTATACAGTCATTGGTCACTTTAGGCCATGCTGCACGTCTTCCGTTATTATAATATTCTTTTTTATATTAAAATTTTAAATTCATTTCTTTAGTTTCTGTTATTATGTTTCTCCGTTAATTTGTTTTATAGTACTTCACATCCTTAAATTACGATTATTTTCACACAAAAAACTAAAATTCAGTCATTAAACAACACCAAAATCATCTTCTTTCATATTGGCGCCAAAACTTCTACGACAGTGCAAAAAGTATTTTTATTATTCTTTTTTTTACCTCTATATTTTATACTAGTCTTACATTATGTAATAAACCCATATCTTCATATTTCATATCTTTTTCTAGTTTCGTCTTCAATTTTCTTTCTTGTTCAGGCCTCTGCCTCTTCTGTCGTGATAAAACACTACAATAGTCTTTTACTAGTATAGTTTATTTATTAAATCACATTTACACACAACTAAGTAATATTTTAAACTTTATTTAATTTACAAATTGTACATTTTTACATTATATTACACATTTTTAGCTTAAAGATTGGAGGGAACCCTCGAAAGGCGCGCCTTCCCCCTCCGACCGTTCCCGCCAACCAGATTTTTTTTATTTTTTTTTTAGGTTATTTTGCCCCTTTCTAGGGCCGG
>NJDD01012349.1:0-48227 GCA_002245505.1 Calephelis nemesis | reverse complement strand
GTTCAAATCCTGTCTGGGGCGAAATTTTTTCTTTCTTTAAGATTTATAGAAACAAAATTACCTCTTGAATGATTTTTGTGAATATTGTTTTCTGATTTTAGATTCGTTAATACTATCTTTTTAATTTTCACTTTTTATTTGGAGGTGAAGTTCATTGCACTTAATTTTTTAAAACCTTTTCCTTATTTATTCTTTTGGTAAAGTGAATAATTATCATTTTTTTTTATAAGCTATACTGACGATGAATTTGAATATTGTAAGTATTTATTACACTTTAACATTCCAATATTTTAATAAATATAATTTTAATAATTTAATAAATTCTAATAACTACATTTGTTACACCCCTAAATAAAGCGCGAGGGGTGTCCACGCACAGTTTTTAGCGTGAAAAAAAAAATAACAATACACTTTTCCTCATTGGTACATTTGGTTAAGTGAATAATGATCACATACCAGCTATACTGATGATGTATTTGAGTATTGTAGGTATTTATTACGTTTAAACATTTCGAAGAATAAATTTTAATAGCTACATTTGTTACACCCCTAAATGAAGCGCGAGGGTTGTCCACGCATAGTTTTTATCGTAAAAAAAATAACAATACACTTTTCCTCATTTGTACATTTGGTAAAGTGAATTATGATCACATAAATAAATGAATTTCACTGGACAAGTTACACAAATTAAATCTAACCACAAAGTAAGCATGCTTGTGTTATGGGTGTTAGTCAACGATATTAATACATAGAAATACTTAAATAGATACCTGAATAAATTTAATAAATACCAGCTATATTGACGATGAATTTGATGAATATTGTAGGTATTTATTACATTTAAACATTTCAAAGCATAAATTCTAATAACTACATTTGTTACACCCCTAAATTAAGCGCGAGGGGTGTCCACGCATAGTTTTTAGCGTGAAAAAAATTAAGTAGCAATGCTTTGTGGACGCGTGCGCATGATGCGGGTCGCATGCACTTAATATGTATAATAACTTCATAATAGTTGACCAGTCATCCTTCTGGAATGGTCCCCTATTGGCTTTCAAATGTTGGTCTTCTCAACGAGAGGGTGAGATATATTGTTCATTAAAAATAATTAGACGGATGCAATTCGTGATGCAATCGTTTGTTTGCATTTAGATGTATTTTTTTGTTTTGCTTTGGATAGTACATTTTACTTTAGATAGCACGTAAACATTTGGCTAACTATGGTTGTACCTGAGTCTACCGCTTTGGGCATACATGCGTAAAGGTGCTTACTTCCTTTTTTAGTTACTTTTATGATTCTGTCAGTAACTACTTTTAACGTTGTTTTTTTATACAATGTTGTGGTCGAAGGGCTAGCGTACACGCCCAACTTCACCGACTAAAAGTGAGGCTCTCGTTCGATTCCGGAGGCAGGCGTTTGTGTGATGTACATTTATACGTCAGCATTTCAGTCTGGGTGTTTGTTTCTATGTATTGTAATATTTGACTCACACCCATAATACTAGTGTATAATTTGCTATCTCCGGGTTTAGACAAAATTTGGCAAGTAGGCTCTATGTTGCTAATAAATATACATATATGTTGCCTACAGACTATATATAATTAAGATGTTAACCGTTATTGCTAACTTGGTCATCTTATCTTCCATATCGGAACACGAGAATGCTGAGCACTGTTTTGACGGTAAGATAATGTCATCAATCTGATGAGCCATCGGGATTAGTTGAATTATTCAGTAATCGAAATCACTTTGTTCCTATGAAAAATATAAGATTATATTTGTACAAAAAAAAACGCCTTTTTTCTCGTTTTTTACTTGACATTGTATGGTTGTCAATGTTAAAATTACAAAGATGACATTATAAATAATATGCCTTGAATAAGAATGTACAATATTATACTAGTTTCAGATAAGACACTGTTATCCGTTTGTTACGGATATTAGTATGTCAGGAAATAGTAACAGTAAAAACCCGAATAGATAACATTTTGATTCTATTTCTGCTACAATTATGTAGATTCCGGTCTTATCTGAAATTGATGAAACTTTTGTATCTGATTTGGTAACGGTTATGATTATAAATTTATTTCGGATGTCGGATATTAACTTAAATGCGATAGGTATATGTTGATTTCCGTTATTGTCGTGTGCCGTTTGTGTGGTACTCGGCAAACTTATTAAAACGAGACGTTAAAAAACAAAGATTTAGAGGACAGCTACCCTTCATTCTTTGAATATGGGGAGTTTATTAGCCTCTGTGCTCTAGCGGACCGCTAGAGCACAGAGGCTAATACACAGCGGTATTGTACTTTACTTCATGAGGTCCCGGTTTAGATCCCCGGGTCGGACAACCGAAAGAAAATTTGTTTCCTTAATTTTCTAAAAAAATACGTCGCCCGGAATTAGATACATATTATATGTTCCCGGTTTGCGATTATTATGGGACTTAGTGCCTTTGGCTAATCGTGGGTACTTTGTTGCTTTCTTCCTAAATATGGATTATTTTATAATTAAATATGGATTAAATCTACGGCCGAGAGTGATACAAACCAATTTTTACAACCAGTATTTACGTACATCTATAGAGGTTTTATTCCTCCGCTTGTAAACAAACTTTCGTATAACTTACTTACATTTCGTTAGATTATTTCTATAGAGTACCATTATTTGACACGTTGTTCAGTAGTCGTTTAGTAGTAGAAAAGTATTTAATATATGGAGCCATCTACTAATTATCAGTGATAAGGTAAAGAATATCGTCTCTGTGGTCGAGCGGTCCGGGTGTTGGACTTAACTGCATGAGGTCTCGGGTTCGAATGCCGGGTCGGCCAACAAAAAGAAAATTGTATTTTTCCAATTTTCTAATAAAAAAAAGGTTGGTCGGGATTGAAAACGTGCCTGGTTGGCGATAGGCTTGCCACCTATCACATTATGGGACTTAGTATCTTCGGCTAGTCGTGGGTGCCCTGGTTGTGCCTCTGCCTACCTCTTCAGGGATATGGGCGTGAAGATACTTTTTTTTAAGGTAAAGAACACACTCACGGCTCTACTGATGGTAAAAGACAAGCGTAATAGGTACCATAGATGTTATAAGTGCGTTGTTGTCCTGGATAAAAGATGGAACAATAGCAAGTCTACGCTACTACCCTTGGAAAAGATAAGGCGTTGGATCCGGGCAGGTTGTTACACAGCACTACCACCAGTGCTCTAATAAATTTAATGATGACTAACTAAACTCGCTTTTTACAAGCTGCCAGGCAGGACGGAGATGGTATATTCTACATCCGTACCTAAGGAATAACATGTATGTTTTATGATTGCAAGCGCTATCAGGATTGTTAAATCAGGACATATATTTAGTGAATGAGTCGGCGTCCAGCATGATTCATACGTACGGCTCACCGTACGTAAAACTGATATATTTGAGGTGCATAATGAAAACAATGCATCACCCACGCGGGCCCCGGCCACCCTCAATTATTGTTGTACGATATGCAAACAATACTATATTAAAGATACTTAACATGCAATATGACACGTACCAATGTTATCTAAATATAATCGTATGAAATATTGGGTTCGATTGTTCTAAGACAGCGATTCTCAATCCGGGGGACGAACACATCTGGGGGTACGTCAGTGGAAGCTAAAAGTTCTTGAGGCAATTTATACTTATATACCTAATGTGAATGCCCACACGTCTTTTTGGTCCTCTTTTAATCACCGCTGAATAGATTATGGCAGAATTTGCGGTGTAGGTATCAAAAACCTGGGGTCAAATATAGGTTACGCTTTGTTCTGATTGGTCAATTAATTAGTTACGCAAGGCGGGGCACAAGGAACTTAAAACCTATCAGTGAAGTACCTGTTTTAAAACCTATCAGTTTAGCAGTATATCCGTGAAAAGATTAAGATTGATAATCCGATGTTATATACAGCAGCGCAAACTCACGGGTTTAATTGTGTTTTCAAACTATTGAGGAACCCATTAAAATATACTTACATATCAAATTTCAACCAATTCGGTCTAGCGATTTGGAACTTAGATGACCAACACACAAACAGAACAATAACATAAATATTATGTTATGATGTTTTTATGGAATACTGTCATAAGAGGTAGATACGCTAATAGATTAAAGTTCTATCTTTAAGGAGATGTTTGAAGTTTGAAATCATTTACACACAGGATAACTTGTTGTGAACCACTGTCCTTTTGGACTGGTTTATTAGAACTATTGTTTTATTGCAATACAAGAACAGAAAACTGTCGGCCGATTAAGAAACTGTCTTTTACGGCAATAGTGATTTTAACTTTTTAAATTTATGTACTTAAAATTACTATTAAAACACACTTAAAATGTTCACGTCGTCTTCTTTTGCTATTTTTTTGTCTGTCTGTCTGTCTTCGCTCTATTTTTAGCGAAACTTGACAATATGCTAAGAAACATCCTGTGGCTTTTTAGTTAGTTAAATAAGATTCTGTTGTTGTTCTTTATAGTAAACAATAAATGAGGACGACTATCGAATCGCGGGAAAAGGTATTTTTGATATACAATTTCTATAGCAGAGGCATTCCGTTGCGCTCTTATGAAATAATATAGAAAATTTGATTGCTGTTGTTAGTATAGTCAGAAAGTTAAAATTAATTATTTAACGTCCTCATGGCGGCATGACTTCAATGATTTTCATAGTGTCTTTACAATCAGGAAATCAATCAGCTTGTTGTCTTCCTATATCTAATTGAAAAACGTATGATACGCTGTTACAACCAGGATTAACTCGTGATTTAAATGGGCTGTTTTTCATTTCTGTACTGCTGTATTGTACAGCAACTCGCTTTGGTGATCCACCTTACCTATTCCTACCTACATAGGCACATTTTTTGTCGTTGTTCTCATCCTGTCCTTAGGGTATTAGGTAAAATTTTACATTAGGCCTGACACCCCTCCCTCAAGACAGCGACGCTCCGGTAGCATCTATGGAGTCTATCGGTCATGGTTGGTCTCTTAACATAAGAGCGGTGCGATTGTTAGCTGGGATGGGAATTATATACAGGGTTCCTTTTTATAGGCTGATCCTATAAAAAAGAACCCTGTATTATTCTCATCAAACATGCATTTTGTTATTTTTTTTCCGATTCAGCAAACATTTCCTAATTCCATCACACTAACAATGATATGCGAAATGGGTGTGAATAAAAAGGGAACCGGAAACGGTCTGGGTAAACAGGGCCTTCCGAGAAATGCGATTACGTGGGTTTTGACTAAAGCAAATGTTTTGACTCTTTATTATTTACTGATATAGGATTCTCACAATTGGTACAGATAGTCAGTGTTGCCACATTCATTTATTAATCCGGAAATAAGTTTTTGTTGTTTAACAAATTTTCAATAAAGAAATAAACTTACCATGCATTCGATCCAGCGGCAGTTTTAACTGAAGCTGACAATTCCATTTTCATGCTGCAGATGAGCCATTGCGGATCTTTGTCAGTGCATATTTTTTTAGATTTGACTTAGTTATCTATGCTAATATAATACATGAAGTTTAAAAAATAGTTCATTTGTCAGTTCAAAAAACTCTCTCTCTTAATACTTGCCTACTGGCTTTCTGAGAAATTGCTAATTTGCCTGATTTCTGAGTCTCTCAAAACCCAAAAATCAACGCTTCCTTACATTGGATTAGTGCCTGATTGACGGTATGTTGGTTATTTATCAAATTATGGGAGTTTCAGGTAATCGAAAATACTAGACACGAAGAATGAAATTTTAAAGCAAACAAGTAAATTGTTTTGCTGATGTTAAGAAATACAAGTCGCTAGTAGACATGAAGTGTAGTAAAGGTGCGTTACCAACCTGAGGGTATTAAGCCTCTGTGGCAAAAAGTTTTACGAAACGAACCGAAATACAGCAAAAGCTAGAACTAAAATTTATTTATGTTTTGACGTATCAGTCTTCTACCCTTCCAAGAACCATATTATGTTGGTGACGTAAGCATCTATTAGTAGCTATTAAAATTTGAGAAACATATCAGTTTGAAATATATACGATTTGGCAATATTTGATGTTGGCAACCTTCCTTTCGGAGCCGTAATGAATTTTAAAGGCACGCCAAATAGGACATACGCCAATCACACGCCAGTTTGGTCTGTCACATATTCAGGATATCTGTATTAAATTTATAAAACGTGTCCTAGATTTCTTCAGAACTCTTTATGTCTATATCTATTATCTGGCAGCCTAAGTCGCCTATGTGATCTAGCGGTTCAGGTGTTGGACTTGACTGCATTAGGTCCCGGCTTCTAATCCCAGGTCGGGCAACAAAAAGAAAATTTGATTTTTCCAATTTTCTAATTAAAGCTATTGCTCGGGATTGGATATGTGCCCGGTTAGCGATAGGCTTGCCACTTATCAGATTGTGGGACTTAGTGCTTTCGGCTAGTCGTGGGTGCCCTGGTTGCGCCTCTGCCTACCTTTTCGGGGATATAGGCGTGAAGATACTTACTTATCTGGCATCCTCGTTAGTCGAAGGGCCAACGTATACTCATAAAATTATCTGTAAGACACGGGTTTGAATCCCGACATGGGCAAACACTTGTTTGATAAACAAATTTCTGTATTTCTGAGTTTATCTATTTATTTATTTGATTTGCTAGTCATGGCTATGCGTTATTATAGTGATACATCTTTCGCTGGTGGCGAAAAGCTGTGCAGCATTGGGCGCGGGTAGAGATCCAACGCCTTACCTATTCTTGCACTATAACGACTATAACATTCTGATCTGGAGGGTAGGGTAGCCGAAAGACTTGCACAATAGGTCTTACATACCGGCCTCAGGATAGCGACGCGCCTATAATATCTATGGTGTCTATATACCACGGTGGTCTCTTACCATAGGGAGAGCCGTTTCCTTGTCCGCTAACCTTTAACATAAAAATAAAAAAAAAATGCAGTTTTGTTAAGCAAAATCAATATAAACGGCATGTGATTGTAGACATATAAACACATGTTTTTGTTTTTCATACCTACGTGCATGGGTAATAACTTATTTTGTCATTCGTAAAAAATGCGTGGGACCTTAAAATACGAAGTAGGTATACGAGAGAAGTTAATTGTGGCCAGCGCTGTTCAGCATACATTACTGTGGTGTACCCACGAGCTACGAGACGGACCGGGCCAGGGGTCGCAGCCAATGTCACTTCCATTCGCCTTTGAATGGTAGGTAAACAAACTAATATCACCTATATGTAGGGTTGCCATATATCTTGTTTATACGGGAAAACGTTAAATTCGTACAACAAACCGTATAGATTTAGCGAAATCGATTGTTATTTTGGATTTCACTGACGAATTTAAATGTTAAAACGCATTTAATTAATTGTCAAAAATCAATCATGCCAATTTTATCGTAAAATGCATTTTAGACAGAGAAAATATTTTATTATTAAATTATTTTACATGGTAAGTATATTTTTAGGGTATATTGTCAATTTTAAAAGAGTACTTGCAAGAGCTTATGCACGGGATTAAAACTAATACTTGAACTTGTACCAACCGAACATAGTTTAACTGAACTCGCTTTTCTATGTGATCAGTGAAATCAGCCCTTAGACACACTCATACTACGGATTCAGCCGTACTACTCATCAAAAGCAGATCCGTCAATAAAAAAATATTAAATTACATTATTTTGACTACTTCAAAAGAACAAATAGTGACACTATTAAATCAAATAGATACTCTAGATGTGGGTGCGTCGCTTTTCTGTGGCCGTTGTATGAGCCCTACTGTATAAGTCTACCGGCTACTCAATCCTACGGAAAGAAATGTGACACTGTCATTAACATGATGATGGCAGTAATAGGTAAGGCAATGGATCCCTACTCGGACAAGATGCAGCACGGCACTTTACCTTCAGTGGTCTGGGTCAATTACCCGTTTCACGTTTGTTTGCCTGTTCCGAGCTGCCTGGCAGGACGACAGGTGGTTCTACACTGGCGACCCAGATCAACACAGAAGTAAATTATTTAGAGAGAGTGATAAAAACTTTGAATTAAACTTCATTTTAGATTTTTATGACTAAATTTATTTGGTTCTTGATGTCCTGTATTATTTAGTTAATTATGGGAACCCTACCCATACATTGTTTCTTTGTATTTTTGTGCGGCGGTCTGACATAAAATTGCCATTTTATGGTAACACTGACGCTTATATTTTACAAGGCTTTAAGTACGTGGCTTGGAAATGTACCAACATTTAGTTTTAGAATGATGTGCTTTAGTTTATTAGTCGGTTTTTAAAAGTTATTGCTCCGTCGTATTGACGTCTATGCTTGCCATCATGGCAACATACAAAGGGTATTCCTCAGCATCGTCTTGTTCTAGATAATAGAATAATATATGCCCCCTTATATACCCCTTGGACAAGTCACACACAATTTGAATCTAATCCCAAAGTATGGGTTATGGGTGTTAGTCAACGATACTATTACATATTAAAAAGAAATGGATACCAGAATAAAGTTAATAACCACCCAGACCCAGAAATGCAGACATCCAAATGTTCATCACACACATGCCTGCCTCCGTCGGGAATCGAACTCGAGCCTCGCGGTTGGTCGATGTAGTTAGACGAGTAACACTCGACCAATGAGGCGGTAGAGTATTATAGATAATTATATCTACGCAAGAGGTTCAACATCCAAGTCTCAGGGTTTTGGCACCTTAGCCATCTATCTATATTGTATACTATCTGTTACGGTGAACTTTGTTTCACCCACTCAGTTCGTACGGGAAACCTTAAATACTTTTTCTATTTTTCTAGCAGACGATGGGTATAAAAGATATCATGTATCCTTGTGGTTATAAGATACCTCCCCATAAATTTTCAGCCAAATCGGTTTAGCAGTTTTTAAGTTATAAATAGTGTAACTAACAGGACTATCTGTAATGTATATAGAGCAATATGGCGTATGTGTTTGACCGTCAGGAAATACGCCTGCATGTTTGTCCGACACCGTTGTGTTTGTATGATTTTGTTTCTCTGCCCACCTCTTCGGGGATGTGGACGTGAAGATACTTTACTTTCTGTCGTTAGCTCTTGGTTGGAATTTCAAAATCACGATTAACTATTAAAAACCCTTGTACACTGTGATTCATAGTACATTTTATTCATAGACCTCTCTTGCGCCCGGCGCCTAACGCCGGGCAACGAGCCGCCAATATTCCTCCTTCCAATCCACCCAGTAACCAGAACGCAGCACCAAGTCGAGGTTCGGTCTCCCGGGAGACAGCCCTTGGTGCTGGCGTTGTAGGTAACAGCCCCATGCATTTAAATAATGATGTCTCGGGCTGAGCACTCCGCTCGGCCCACAAAGCTCGGTGAAGTTGCATAAAATCGCGAGATTAGCAACAAATTAGTCATTCCAAAAAAAGGATTGGCCAACCGGTTTTTCTAATTATAGTATTGTCAGTCTTAAAATATGTCATACAACTATCCTAACGTTAGCACTAGTAGCACGGTGGATATGAAATATATTCATTGTCGTTTTCGTTTGGGAATACATCAAGATCCATACATATTATTGACCTGCAATGAGGAGATTACATTTTTGGAGCACTAGGTGATGCCTGCGACTTCGACTGCGCGGTGATTAAAGTTTTTTTTAAATATAGATTAAAACATATTACTGAACCAGTTTTGTTGAAATGAGGGTATTGATTATTTTGGAGTCGGCCGTTTAAAAAAGTAATTTCTTGTATGATTTCGGCAAATACAGACGTTTGTGTGATAACTGATGAGTGATGACATACGTATGAGAACTTCTTTAAATTTAAATTAGTATATTTGTATTACTAGCTGCGCCCCGCGGTTTCACCCGCGTAAGTCCCAATCCCGCGGGAACTCCGGGATAAAAAGTAGCCTATATGTTATTCTGGGTCTTCAGCTACCTACATATACCAAATTTCATCGTAATCGGCTTTGTAGTTTTTGCGTGAAAGAGTAACAAACATCCATACATCCATACATACAAACTTTCGCATTTATAATATTAATAGGATAGGATGTATTTATATGTATTAATATCGGCGGTATAAATATCACACAGAACAGACACTAATGTTATCCCAAACACTCATGTTTTCATAATGTCTAGGCCTAGATCAGAGTTAATACATTTAACACTAACTGTTTCACGCAAATTTTCCCCCATTATAATCCTTTGGGGGTTGATTTTTTTAAAAAAATATTCTAAGTTTGAAAGTTTCAAATTATGTGCATATCAAATTCAATTAAAATTGGTCAAGTGTTTAGCTGTAAAACGGAACAGTCAGACAAACTATCACGTTTATATTACTTTTAAGAAGGTGTAGTTTGAACTAAAAAAAAGCTAGTTTAGTCCAGCCCTTTTCGTTCGTGAGCAACATTACACAATTAATTTTTATTCATTTAGATTCTTTTTTTTTATGACATATGAAGGCAAACAAGCAGTCGGATTTCCTGATGTTAAGAAATTCACGCCGCCTAGAGACACCAAAGGTGGTAATGGTGCTTTGAGGAACCTGAGGCCGGGATGTTAGGCCTCAAACAAAAGTACGTTTACCGGCTACCATACCCTCCGAACCGGAACATGTCATGACGTTATGGCGGCAGGAATAGGTAAGGTGGTGGTACTAATCCGGGCGGGTCGCTGCTAAACTCTACCACCTAGTCAGATGTCACGGTGTTAGTGACGGTGAGCCCATGCTCGCCTTTTACGAGCTGCCTGGCAGGAAGGCAGATTGTATATTCTACAAAGGAGCCCGGACCAACACGGTTGAAAATTCTAATATTAATGTGAGTGTTTGTAAAAACGATTCTTTATTAAAGTGAATAATTAATGTTTAAATTGGTTAAGGAAGGATTTGCAACCAACAAACAAACAAATGTTACTATTATTAAAATTTTCTACTCTTTGTGTTTCTGTCCTTGTGTAAATCAATTCAGTATCGTTTTCGTTTCGGAATATTTATTAAGACGGATACATATTATTGACCTGCGACGGACATACATTTTTTACATACATTTTTCATTACATTTACGTAAGAAGAAATACTACGCCGTTAGTACTTCGTGGACTATTTAGTCCCATTTAATTTTAATTTGGGATTATTAAATTGGGAATGTTGTGTTTTTTTTTTATTTTATCAGCGAACACGCGCAAGGCTCTTCTGACGGTAGAGACAAACGTAACCTTTAAACACCGTTGATGTTATAGGTGCGTTGCTGTCCTGTGGCCGAGTTAGGCCTGTTGAGCAAGTCTACCGCCAACTTACCCTCCGGACAGGAACATGAGAGAGTCATTGTGGCGGAAGCTATAGGTAAGGGAGTGGATCCCGACCACATTGTTGCACAGCACTCTCGCATCAGTTGTCTTGTTGGTTAACCTGTGCTCTCCTCTTACGAACTGCCTGGCAGAGAGAACTGCGGACCCGGACCAACTCGCGGAAAGTGGGAGATCAGTCGTTATACACTAGCTTATAAAGAAAGAAAGAAAGAAAAAATATTTATTTGCGGAATATGAGTGTTAAGATGTTACAAAATTATTCAAGCGTTTCTACCAACTTGTGGTGTGCAAATATTTTAATAGGTTTTAATTAAATTACTAATTTCAATTATTTAGTTACTATCTACAACACACTGTATTTTGTATTTATTACAAGATTATTTATTAATACAATCAATTTTTAGAATGTAAATTAATTTATCCCTATCTACCGTAAACTACCACCGTTTCCAAACCTAGCCAGACAGGAGAAGAAACGGCAGAACAAACTCCCCGGCAACCAATAATATTAGAAATACTTTATTATTTATCCTTGTCTACAAGAAAATCTTTGACACTGTAATATATTTTCTCTAAAAGTATGTTGAATACCTTTTTTCGAAATTTAATTATTGAAACTGATTTAAGATTATCAGGAATTTTGTTGTATATACGAATGGACATGCAATACACATTGTTTTTGTAAATGTTGAGTTTTTGGTTAGGCACATGCAGTTTTTCACTATTTCTAAAATGTGACAAACCTAGCACTTCAGCATTCGTATGAAACAAAGGATGATGTTTTTTTAACAAATACACATACAGCTAATATATATAAACAAGGCAAAGGTAATATTTTATCTTGTCGTCATCACTGTGTAGGGTCACTTACATTACTCGCCGCAGCTTAGTGTAATCATAAACTTAAAAATATTATATAGCTTCTAAATCTTAATATTGTAAATTGTAGATAAGAACCAATTCAGTCATGTAAGCTTTTCAGCAAAAAAAGCGCATTAAAACCAGACTCGTCTAACTTAAGACACCCCTCTTTCTCCATCGGTTCTAAAAAGTACTTCACCCCCCCGTGATGGTACGGGCTTCTTTGCAGAATACACCATCTGCCTTCCTGCCAGGCAGCTCGTAAAAGGCAAGGATAGGTTTACCGTCACTAACACCGTGACATCTGACTAGGTGGTAGAGTTTCGCAGCGACTGGCCCAGATTAGTACCACCTTTTACCTATTCCTGCCGCCATAACGTCATGACGTGTTCCGGTTTGGAGGGTAAGGTAAACTTAATTTTGCTCGAGGCCTAACATCCTGGCCTCTGGTTGGCAACGCACCATTACCATCTTTGGTGTCTCTAGGCGGCGGGAATTTCTTAGAGTAGAGAGTATCTTCACGCCCATATCCCCGAAGAGGTAGGCAGAGGCACAACCGGGGCACCCACGACTAGCCGAAGACACTAAGTCCCACAATGTGATAGGTGGCAAGCCTATCGCCAACCGGGCACATTTCCAATCCCGACCAACATTTATTTTATTAGAAAATTGGAATAATCCAATTTTCTTTTCGTTGGCCGACCCGGGATTCGAACCCGGGACCTCATGCAGTCAAGTCCAACACCCGGACCTCTAGACCACAGAGGGAATTTCTTACCGTCAGGAAATCCGTCTGCTTGTTTGCCTTCCAATGTCATGAAAAAAAAGACTCGTCTAACTTATACAACCCTTAACCCTACAACCCTCTTTCTCCATCGGGGCTAAAAAGTAGGTACTTCACTTTCGTCATCACTTGGCCACTACAAAGTTCGCTATCTAAAAGAAACGAATAGTAGATTTGTCATAATAGACAGCCAAAGTAAAGATCTGGAACGTCATGTGCACTTCGACCTGCATATTGTTCACTTCGACCTGTATATTGACTTATATTTTGATCCATTTTTATGTTATCGCTTGCCAATAATATATCTGTGGACAGGATAAATATGGCAATTAGGTATAGGATAGGCGGGCGGATACGCAGTTATCTAGATTGCTTGAAATCCATATTTAGAGATACATTATTAACATGGCTGTTACATATCATATTGTGGTAATAAAAGCATACGAGCAAGCAGGTGACCTAATGGTATATTATTTCTGCCGTCCATTAACTTTAGAATTCACAATCACCATAGTGACAGTGTTTGGTGCTGTAAGACCGGAAGAGTCTTAAAAAGAGAGAGAGAGAGACATGGTAGCCGGTAGACTGCACAATAAAGGACAAACTGGTTGATCCCTGAAAGAGTAACAAACAGAATTTCGCATTTTTTTTTACAAGTCACACAAATTGAACCTAACCCCAAAGTAAGCAAATTATATGCTTGTGTTATGGGTGTCAGTCAACGATTCTAATACATAGAAATACTTAAATAGATACCAGAATATATTTAATAAACACCCAGACCCGGAAATGCAGATATCTAAATGTTCATCACACAGATGCCTGCCCCCGTCGGGAATCGAACCCGAGCCTCGCGGTTGGTCGATGTTGTTTGGCGTGTACGCTAGCCACTCGACCAACGAGGCGGTCGCATTTATAATATTAGTATGGGTTGTATGATGTGTTGTCGTCTGTATAACATGTAATTGAAATATCGCTGTCTTTTAATGTATGATGTGCGTCATTCACTGAATAAAACGGTATTTATGTTAACGTCTCTGTCGGAATAATTGTCTTTATTATGTTCACATTTGTGGTAGGTGGTGGTGAGTATCATGGTTTTTAACCGACTTGAAAAAAGGAGGTGGTTATTAGTTCGACTGTATGTTTCTTACGCCGTTACTCCGTCAATAGCCAATCGACTTAAAGGGTTCTTTTTTAGAAAGATATCATGATAATCATGAATGATTACTAAGTAGTCCTATATTATTTAAATCATGATCCGATTAGTGGTTTTTGAGTAATACTTAATAAAATGCATAAAGTTTTAACTTTTTTTGATGTTTGAATTATTAAGCACTTGGAATTTTTTTGTATAAAAAAAATCGTTTTTGCAGTTTTACGTCGCTTGTAGATACGTCTATCCTTCAACCATGTTTTTTTTTCAGAGTCTAATAAGGGCGGAATGGGTCACCAATGCTGTTACGTGGTAAAATTCTAGACAATATCCTAAGATGGACCCGGGGTACTTTGTATCTCCATAACTCTATATATGACGAAGCCGCGGGTAAAAGATGGTAGTGTACAAAATATAAAGATATTTAAATACTTGTAGATTCTTTTATATATCAAACTCTAAACCGATAGTGATGAAATTTAATACAGGCTACATTTAATCCAACAGGTTACCTAAAAAGTCAATATTGGTAACATAGCAGCGATACTCCTGGTGTCGTGTATGTCCGTGTTCGTAATCATTTACCATTATTTGGTCCATTTGTTTCTTAGATTCTTCTGTAAAAAGATATAAATTAAATACGGGAGAAGTGTATAAAGTTACAAGGAGACTATGTGGAAAAATAAAATAAAAAGTTCAGAAAAAATGTCTTGTATCTTGTTAGGTCGGAAACTTTTCAGAACACCCTCGTATGAAATACGATGAATTTTGTTTAAGAGTAGCACTTTTAGATACCACACCAGTGTATGTAGACCTGTCCCCTAATCAGGCCTCAACATGGTCTACTTACCCACCTATATTTAAGTACACGTTGGCGGTACCCAGAGCAGTTCGTTTGCCGTAAATTTCACACGCTAATTCGAGACGCGCGTAGTTTGCCAAACTGTGTTTTTTCTAGCTTTTCTGCGAAATGGAGTTCACCGCTCTCACCTTGTTCTTGCCCTCTGCTAATATCAGTATTTCTATATATCTAGTATAATTAGGATCCATTAGAGACACTCTCAATTATGTATGTATTAGCAACAGTACAATGAAAAACTAAAACGCTTGCAGTCTACATAACTCCGTACAAAATACAATTAAATGTAAAATCTTGAATAAAATGCAGACTGTAGGTAAAACTTAAAAGCATTCATCATTTTATGTAATAAAAAAAGTATCTTCACGCCCATATCCCCGAAGAGGTAGGCAGAAGCGCAACCAGGGCACCCACTACTAGCCGAAGACGCCAAGTCCCACAATGTGATAGGTGGCAAGCCTATCGCCAACCGGGCACATTTCCAATCCAGAGCAACATTTTTTTATTAGAAATTTAGAATTATAAAAACAACAATTTTCTTTTTGTTGCCCGACCGAAAAATCAAACCCGGAGCCTCAAGTTAAGTCCAACACCCGGACCGCTAGATCACTGAGACGATAAAAGAATTACAATGTTATTACAACAATACAATTAATGTTAAATAACATGCAAACTTTAGGTAAAACCTAAAGACATTTATCATTTTATATAATAACTACAATCTTCTTAAAGTATATAATTAAATTTTGGGTTGGGTAATCATTTTTCATTATAAATACCATTGATATAAATCTTAATGTGATGTAAGAATTGAATTAACTAAGTTACCTACTTAGTAAAATGTTTGTTTAGTTAAAAGTTTAATTACTTTAATCCCGGTTTTAATGAATGGCAATTACGAATCCGAGTCTCCTTTAGCTTAGGTAAATGGTTTTATAATTTATGAAGCAGACATTTTATGGAGATCGCTGACCGTGGCACGTGATGCCCTCAGATAATGTCTTTATGATCGAAGGATGACTGGTTTTACACTATGGTTTTTTGTCAAACTTTGACCTGAGATTGATGTGTAAATAAATAGTAGTCCTCAATTCTGTGTTTTCCCAAATGTAAATTAAGTAACTGATACCGATTCTATGCATTCAGATAAACTAACAAATGCGACTGTACATGTAAAAGTCATAATGTATGCTATGTTCATCTAGAAAAGACGTCTCTTCGTGTTTCAACGTACGAGAGATAAATCATCTAATGAACAGAGCCGTGAACGAGCAAATATTTAAATAAAAATGCATTCCCAAAGAGACCAGCCTAATGTATTCCTTGTGTGTCGCCAGTTCAAAGATCCTCAGCTCAACGGTATGCGACGTCGCCAAATGGCAAAGAAACTGGCTATCCGAAAATCCGCGCCCCACAAACTCCTTAAAACGCTATCCCCGATGCCGCAAGTTAAACCCCACCGCAACCAGCCTGCAATGCAGTAAAATGGGTGGAGTTGGATTGCAAGTAGGGTTGCCATGTGTTAGCTTAAATCAAAGAATCGGGAAACAATTAATCCCTTTCTAACTATTGGTAAGAAAATGGATGTTTAAATGAAAAAATGGTTATTAAAACTCGCCTCTATACCAGAAATAATCATAATGATATTTAGTATGGGATTACTTACAACTCTATGACCTAAAATATGACAATGGTGGTAATTCTGCTGTTCACAAACTAATCTAATTTTAGATGCATGCTATATTTTTCAAATTAAACAAACACAAAAGAGATGCAACGTTTTAGACATGTAAGATTAGTCCGAACATGTCAAATTGTGATGTTTTTAATCAACATTTTCCGAGTGTTAGATTAAAAGTCTGTAGAAATGAGGTTCTATATTGATCTATATTGCGGTTTATATTGACATCACTAAAAGTGTTTTGTCTCTTTCTATTAGTTTCGTCTAAAGAAGACAGCGATAACTTAAAATTAGTTTAGTGAGTGCGCAACAAAAACCACCAATGGCTGCATTTTATTCCGATTGACGACTTTTAATTTGGGATATCTAAATCACTTAAAAACTCAAGCTTTGATCACTCAAAGCCACGATCAGCTTTATATACTACAAACAAACAAACATTTCTTCTTTATTATTTGTATATTGTACATGCCTATTTTTTAATTATTAGGTTTGTTTATTCAAAAAAATCCCATTGGCAGTTTTCTAAACGAAAGCCGCTTAGAAACTTTAATAAAATAGCCGCACCCCATACCTTAAATGTCGACGTGTTACTTATCAAATAGATTATTTTCTTTGTTTAAATTTTCGGTAGCATTTTAATATCAGAATCGTCACAAAGAAAAAACGTAGATAACGAGTATTATAAGTCAGCTTAACGATTGTAAGACTAACATCATCATTAACATTGCGTTTTATTTGTTCAAAAATAAAGAGGTCTTTCCTATCGCTTTTTATCTATTCACTTAGATAAACATGTAACTGTCCACCTTTTGTTTTGTGATCTGGTAACCCTAATTGCATTGAATTGTTCTTTATAAACTGCACTGTATCCCGCCATTATGGCAATTCCGGATAATATACATTGTTTCAATAAATGTTTAAAGCACCAACGAGTTGCATTTATTTAGAGACTAGCCGATCCGGCGAACTTTGTATCGCTCGACATTAACAGCTACTGTTTGCATGGACAAATAAGAAGAGTGGTTTATCCCAATTTTCTTGCATTTTTCCTAGCTTCTAACTTTATATGAAATGAACAAAGAAATAATTACGATTAAGCGTTAAGGGATATCCTCTATAGCTTTGTTTGCGTAGATTAAATTTTCTCACTAGAACACTGTTTAAGAAAAAGTATCGTCACACCAAGAGAATAGACAGGACATCTACGACTAGCCGAAGACACTAACGGCCGTACTTAGAGACGTCAGTTGTCTTTTAATCTATCACTAAGTCGACACTTTCAATAAAAAATTGTGACTTATTGATTCATTAAATACTAATTGGCGTCTTTGGTTGCGGTCGTAATTGAGGTTTCACACGGATTAAAATATTGGTTTACATCCGTGTGGAATCCAATCCGTGTGTGATTAAAATATTGGTTTGCATCCGTGTGGAACGTAGATTTAATCCCAATTTTGATTTGTTTCAAAGAAAGTTTCCACTAAGTTCACCTTTATGGAAGGCTTGATTGGGGCGTTATTGCAACCTGGATGATGCTTAAGTACCAAAATGTTATAGGTGGCAAGCCTATCGCAAACCAAGCACATATCCAATCCCGGACAACGTTATTATTACAGAAAAATAAAAATCACATAATTTTCTTTGTTTTGTTGCCCGACCGGTTTTCCGACTGGTCTACTTGGAGATTTGGGAATCAAACCCAGGACCTCAAAAAGTCAAGTCCGATGCCAGACGCTAGACCACAGAGGCAACACTTTATTTTAGGTACAGTTAAAAAATTTTACATGCTACTGAATGTATCAGTCTCATCGGATGAATAAATATTTAATAAGGGCTGTTATTTGACCCCATTTAATGGATGTTTGATTTACCTATTAAAATCAGTAAACGATTTTTTAAATTATTTCTGATTTTTATTATATTAAGGACTATAAGTTTCCACCGCCTGCTGCGAAATTTACCCAAAGTGCAATATTGTTTTATGAAAATTATGAATATTCATCACTCACTGTTGTACAGGCCAATAATATATGTATTTTTATTTTAGCACTTGACCTGTGCTTAGGGTAATATTCTATAAATTTTAAACAAATTAAAAACAAACAGGTCAAGTGCTAAAATAAAAATACGTTGCGAGAAACGAAAGTTATGGCCATTCTAAAATGTGAATTTCATCTGTAATGATGAACTCATTTGGTGGATACTCAGAATTGTGTATCTATAGGACATAACTACCCGCGTTAACGGGTTAGAAAGGAATTAAAAATTTCGCCACGGGACTTGAATCCTCAGTAGCTCAATTGGTTAGAGCATTCGTCGGCTTGAGACGAAAGGTTACGGGTACAAATCCTGTCTGGGGCGAAATTTTTTCTTTCTTTAGATTTATACAATAATATATGTACCTATTTTGATGCTATTTCTAACTTATCCCGGTTACAAGAATCTTTGTATAGATCTGTAATTAAATCTATTTTGAATTTTGAATCACTTGAAGCATTATAAAGCAACATACTTGATTTTTTTCTATTTTAATAATAAGTTAGTAGATTTATTTAAAAAGTAATTATTTAGCCTTTTTTATACGTGTATGGGGTCAGAAAATCTTTGCACGGATACAACAATCCTGCAGCTATTAGGATTCCAAGTTGAAGTAACACTAAATGCCGACAGAGGAAGTAGCCGTTCGTGTGAAATGGAATGAATTAAATTGGAAATTATCCGTAAACACCTATAATTTTTTTACGTTAGGTACATGATTGGTCCTATACAAAAACATCGAATACGAAATTTTGGAAGCCAATTAAGGACACGCAACGTCTCAGCCGTCGGGTCGATGGACTCTGATTTGATAAAAGATAACAGTTTTTATTTGACTAATGGTTACATGTGAGTTTTCGTTATCGTAAGTGGCATTCTACTACTTATATTAATGATAATCATTGCCTAGGATAAAACATAATATGAGCTTTTTACTAAACTACTAATAGACGAAGAGCTCGCGGACAGAAATTCAGTTTATTTTATGAATAAATAAAATGCTAGCTTTACCTTTGTTTAACATTATTTTCAGAAAACTGCCACACTGTGTACCTGTTTTAAATAGTTTTTCTAACTTGCCCTATTTTGAATCAAAACTACGCATAATGAATGAAGTGAATACCTTTAAGGTGGCGTTTTGTTTTATTTAGTGTCTTTATTTAAGGATTTCGCTCCATCTCCTAACTGATTTCATATAATATGAAATGGCATGTTATTTAAAGCTGTGAATATGCAGAATTTTATTCTTTTACGTGTAACCGTCTTAATAGGAATATTTGATGGTCTTGTGAACTCAAACTGAGTTTTATACCGTAATGATGTATGAGTTAGATTTTGTCTAATTTTTTTTCAACAAATATAAATTTAGTTTTTTGGTAGGTGTGTATGTATGTACGCACGTGTTTAGCAAAATATTCTGGAGAAATCTGTTTTAGTTTTAGTAAACTAACAATTTATAATACGATTAAGTATTCATCAGCTCTTGGGCTATGTGTTTAAAAACATAACTAGTACTGCCTAATTCATAAGTAATGGTCTATCTAAAAACTGGCGTTTGTCGTGTATTAAGAGTATGTTTGCGCGTATCACAACAAAACATTTTGTCTACGTGTTGGTTCCAACCTTCTGGGCTTTAAGATTTAAATGTTTCCATTAAACTCTATTGTGTATTATTTTGTATCATGAATATTTACACCTACACTATTAAATAAAACAGTACATACTTGTATAAATAATACAAAACCATAATATTATTAGTCTCTAAGATCGTGAAAACGATGGTAAAGTTATTTTATATTTATACAACTTGGCGTTACTATTGTATTGGTATCAACGATTTAGTTATTCTTGCTGCAAAATTATCAGAGCTTTTTTCCCGTGTTGGTCCGGTTTCGCTGTGTAGAGAAGACCACCTGCCTCTGCCAAGCATCTCGTAAGAGGTAAGAGAGCACTAGGTAAAATATAGGTCTGTACCTTCAATAAAACCATTGGTGGTTGAGTGCTGTGCAGCAACTTGCCCGGGTTTGGATCCACCGCCTTACCTATTCCTGCCGCAACAATGAGGTCTGGAGGGCAGGGTAATCGGTAAACTTGCACAAGCCTAACATCCCGGTTGAGACAACAGGACAGCGACGTAACATCCTCGGCCTTGGTTGTCTTTTACCATTAGGAGTCACGTCCTTCTTTGCTGACCTAGCACATAAGTAAAAAATAAATAATAATTTATTGCTTCCCGTTTTTTACTTTCATTCACTATGTTTGACAACAAAATGTTACTAACTTGTTGCCTTCGCTACGTGTACTTCTTCCCAGAATAAGTATCCACCGTCAAAGTTATGGACATTATTAAAAAAAAAAAACAATTTTAATTTAGTTTTGTTTAGTCACTTGATTGGATCTCAATGTAAAAATTAATACAAAAATATTGCTTTATTTGGACCAGAGAAAATATAGAATATATATATAATTTTGCAAGAGAGTTTTATCGAATTATTTTCTGCACGAGAAAAGCACCCGACAATTGCTAGTTAAAAATATTTATACTCTTTCACAAAACTAAAAAGTACGTGATTTAAAATAGAGTAATTCTTAATTCTGAAACAAAGTTAAAACTGCTCACTAACTTAAGTATTCTTTGGTATGTTTCCAAATGAAGGCGTCTCCGGTCTTAAATGTCGAGAGTTCAGCTTGTTTAATGCCAAAAACTTTTCGCTTCTCCGCCGTCTCTACTGTAATTAGGGCTGTAAGAAACATGAAACTATCGACGTTAAGGACGTGAAAATATCGAAAGTTTAAGCTGAATATCTCATTAATATTATTGTATTTGTCATATTCCAGTCTGTAAGGTAGGATAGTAGGTGGACTTGTACAATTAGCTTAACACCCCGGTCAAAGGACAGCGACGCACCTGCAACATCTATAGTGTCTATAGGCCACTTTTGTTTTTTTTCCCTTCAAGAGAGCCGTGTGTATTTTCGATGTCTTATCATATAACCGGTAAACTTACTTTTGCTCGAGGCCTTACATCCCGGCCTCTCGTTGGCAACGCACCATTACCACCCTTGGTGTCTCTAAGCGGCGGGAATTTCTTACCATCAGGAAATCCGTCTGCTTGTTTGCCTTCCAATGTCATAAAAAAAATTTTGTTGGTGAAGATGGATATTTTTTTTAAAATCTTCTCTCTTTCTTTTTTTTTATTCATAAAGGTAAAGATGTAAATATTTTTTCTACACCTTACCGTCATAATTTAATTGTTGGCATTAAGATTTTTTAAAAGAAAATCCCTTAATTTCGAAGTAAGGATCTCGTGATTTTGGATTTAGTTGACAGTAAAATGTGATATAACCAAACTTCATAGTAGACGACTCCGCGGGCAAAAGCTAGTAATTACAATTAATTAAACAATTACTGAAAATCGAATTCATTAGTACGATTCTATATTTAAAGGGGCAAGTAGCTAGTAAGAAAAACAAATGTTATATTTTTTTAAAACTGTAAATTTTTTTTGAGTAATCCATTTCTGCTTGCATAGATAGGAGCTTGCGTGTAAAGTTTTGTTAATATAATAATAAAATTATAGACATTTTTTTTATGAAAAGTTGGTCGTGTTTCGATTTCGATGTTTCATTATCGAAATTTCGATATACATATATAGTTCCATCCCTAGCTGTAATTGAGAAAACAATTTTTTGTCTAGATTGATCGGGCTGGTTATTGACTTGGATTCAGCAGATTAAACATCGTTTTAGGAAAATTGATAACTTTCTGGAAAAATGGTCGGCTTTGTTTGGCGGAGCCTTTTGCTACCTTAACTGATTAAAGTTACCTTAATTAAACTTACCTTAACTGACTTTTCCAGTGGTATTTATATAATAATTAATTAATAATTTATATAACTATAGTTTCGTAATGCTTGAGTGGATATGTATATTTTACAGATTTTCAGTTGTGCAGTTTGTTGACCGCCTCTGAAAAATCAGGAGGTTCTCAATTGGACTTTTATTTTCAATTTTTCTTTGAATGTTTGTCACGATTGCACAGTCAATAACGAACTAATTTGTTTGGATTATTTTTTAGAAATAATTGAAAAGGTCATCAACATAAACAAACTATAACGCATGACTCAAAATCCACTGGTTAGATCATGGTAAAATTAATATGGGACCTCCTCGAAATCATGACCTATCTTTCTAAAAAGAACTATCAAAAGTCGTTTAGTCATGAGCCGAGTAATAAAAAAAATCACACACACGTCCCAAAAGTCATACATCTTCTTTTTTGGAGTCCGCTAAAACAACCTATCTTTCTAAAATAACATCGAAATCGTTTCGTCATGGACCGAGTAATAGCATGACATACATACAAAATAATCATACATTCGTCTCAAAAAAAATTTTACATCTCCTTTTCCAAACATGGAAAAATTTCGGGTAAAACATGGCGGTTCAGTTAAATAACAAGCCATAATTGATAGTCCTTATCAAAGATTGCACAAGAATAAAAGAAATGTATAGTCAGACTATATAGTATATAGTCTGACGTCTAGACACTTCCATATTTCAAGATAATGTAAATATCATAGGTCAATACAATTTGGACGAAGCGCTGAGTCGCTGGATCTTGGGACCATCCATCATGGTCTTGTCAAAGGCTAAATAGAATATCGGCCGTTAAACCCATTCCGTATCGGGTGATGAAATGTTCATAGATTTGGTCTTATCTAAATGTGATTATTATTTGGTGTTTTCGGCATTGTGACGTCCGAGCTGCCATTTTTATTGTGGCTTTTTCGTTGTAACTTCATTGTTGGCATTGCAATTTGAACGCCTCGTTGGTCAAGGGGTTAGTGTACACGCCATGCTTCGCCGGCTTCAAGCCTTGGTTTCGATTCCCGACGGGGACAGAGATTTATGTGATAAACATTTAGATGTCTGCATTTCTGGGTCTGGGTGTTTATCAAATTACTTCTGGTATTATATCCGTAGAGCTTATTGTCTTTTTTAAGGCTACGTAACTCTGAGCCCCCTTACGATGGCGATGATGGTAGAGGTGTTGGCATTCAGGTGAACCGTCTACTCGTTTGTCGCCGTTTCCATAAAATGTATTTCTTTGTATTAACACATATCTCCAAAAAGGTAGTCAGAGGCACAATAAGAGCACCTACGACAAGCTGAAGACACTGAAGACAGCCCCACAATGTGGCAAGCCTATCACCCACCGGGCACACATCCGAACCCGGGCAACGTTATTTTTATGAATATTTATTTTATGTCAAAAGTGTTTATATTTATATTGCTGAAGCTTGCCTCTCGTATGAAAGTCATTTGTATGACTATTCCTTTCTGTTTTAAAAAGTATATTAAAAATATTCTTATTGCAACAAGTGACAGTTTCACCTGCTTCTAATAATCTCATTCTATTGATTATTTCGAAAATAAAACATCACAATTATTTTATTAATAAACGTGAATTATTAATGAACTCAGAAGAAAATACTCCAATGTTAACATTAACACTCTGTGTTATAGTTGTTAGTTATTACACGGTGTATAATGTCAACTTAAACTTAAAGTGCTTTATTGACCGCGCTCAGGACGCCTACTTACATTGAATCTATAATTAAGTCCCTGTTTTGTGTAGAATGTGTTAATGAATGATTAAAAGATAATTTATGACTATGAGTGACAACATGTGTTTAATAAAACGTTATGTATCTAATGAATAAGAAGAGTCTAACAATTTAAAAGTGAGCAAATCTGGAATCGAGTTCAATATTCGTAGATATCTTTCGTTAATATTTTCGTGCCTTATATATAACAAAACCAGCGGCCCGCCCCGGCTTCGCACGGATATAAAATTTACATATAAACCTTACTCTTCAATCACATTATCTCTTAAAAAAACTGCATCAAAATCCGTTACTTAGTTTTAAAGATGCATAGTTTTAAAGATAAGCATGCAAAGGGACATAGGGGCAGAGGAAGCGACTTTGTTTTATACTATGTTATAGCATAAGGCTATTCGTTTTGATAACGATCCAGCTTTGTCTGTTGTCTTGCAGCAGTCTGTTTGAATACTGTTAACTGTCTATGTTAGACAACGACTTTACACTATCTATAATATAAAAATGAATCGCTAAATTTGTTGGTAAGCGCATAACTTCCGAATGACTGGACCGATTTGGCTAATTCTTTTATTATTGTGTTAGTTATTATCAGGAGAATGTTTTTATGAAGAGAAGAACCGGGAAAGTTGCAGGGAAAATGGGAAAAATAATACTTTATTATTTCCCATACTGAACGGGTGAAACGAAGTTCGCCGGGATAGCTAGTTTATTATAAAGTAGTATACTACAAACTAGCGAACGGGTTTCTTGTCGTTCTCGTTGGTAGGAAATACAAGTTCCATATAGACATGAGAAGTTGCCAACCCGAGGCTATTTAGCGTCTAGCATGACTTAACGGTTTCCGAACTCTAGACGCGAATCCAACAATGAAAAATACTGAAATTTATGTTTGTAGAAATAGGTAGGTGGGATTCGACCAGGTCTGACTGACTGCATCTGCCTATTGGCTAGTAGAATAGTTATGGGATCTAAATTAATAGTTTTTATTTATATGAAAGATCAGCATCAGCAGCAGCAGATAGACATCTGTTACGCTGGTATAGTCGACATAGCGAAATTAAATTTGTAACAATTAGGAATTTCCTGCTCATTTGTTGCGTCAAAATAAATTTTCTTGCTTTAGCCAATTTTGAAAAAAAAAAGAATTCTGTCTTTTTTATATATGGGAAAGCAATGAAGCTAACGGATGTCCTAGTGTTAGGAAATTTACACCGCATAGAGAGGCCAAAGGCTTTTATGGTGCGTTGCCAACCTGAGGCTGGGATGTTAGGCCGTGAGCAAAAGTAACTTTACAGCTTAACTTATCTTCCAAACCGAACTCGTCAATTGTAAGCACTGATGCTGTGGCGTCAGGAATCGGTAAGGTGTTACCTATTCGGGTGAAACTTTCCCAGTCTCATGTAACGGAGTGACGGTAAACCTATGCTTGTCCTTTACGAGCTGCCTGGCTGAAAGGCAGATGGTCTGCAACAAAGGAGTTTAATATCAAGTTATTGTCCAACTATCCCTTCCATAAAGTAACGTTCGGATAAGCGTGTCTAGCTCATTGAAATACTTCGTAACATCAAGATTTGTTCATCTCTCGCTTCCATTAATTAGCACTGGGATAAGCATCATTATGCTAAGCGAGTCAACTCATTGAAATACTTCGTAACATCAAGTTTTCTTCATCTATTGCTACTCTATTAAGTAACGTTACTATTAAGTAACGTTGGGATAAGCAGCATTTTGCTAAGCGAGTCAACTCATTGAAATACTTCGTAACATCAAGATTTGTTCATCTCTCGCTTCCATAAAGTAACGTAGGGATATGCAGTATTAAGCTAAGCGAGTCAACTCATTGAAATACTTCGTAACATCAAGTTTTGTTCATCTCTCGCTTCCATAAAATAACGTAGGGATTATGCAGTATTAAGCTAAGCGAGTCAACTCATTTAATATTACTCCGTAATATTGTGATTCGCTATCAAAACGCAATCAATGGTAAAATTCCGTTTTCTTGTTACAGGTCCGGCGGGTTCAGTAGCCGATAACGCCAAGAACGTAAGTGCCGATCGGTTTATATAACTCGGCGGTTGCCATGCGAACTGGTGGATGCCGAATTTTTAATCGGCCCCATTTCAAACACACACTGATAATGATATGTCAGTACAGTGTACAGTGATTAACCGTTCGCATGCGGTTTTACCTGTACTAATTTAATACCGGTGATAACGGATCCATTTCTCGATGGTGGTAATTTCGTGTCTAAGGTTACTGGATCACTCCACTAATTCAGTCAGCCATTATTAGGTGGTTGGTAGGCAGCAGTTCCTCCGGATTAGTACCAACGATTTACCTACTCCTGCTGATTTGTCGTGTTACGAGCTGGACGATAAGAGAGCTACTTATTTTCCTTGTAGATAAAGCCGTTTTATATTTAATTTATTTAATATTTATTTATATTTAATTCCGTTCAGTTTTATAGTTTGCTGATTTGGTACCACCCACTTGTCTATTCCTGGCCAGAGCTTGGATTGTTGTGATGGATAATATTGAATCCAATAGATTTTTACACTAGAACCAATGTCCCATACCATAGTAGTACCGTAGTAGTCAATTTCGCTTTTTTATATATGAAAGAGGATGCAAACGACCAAGTGGGTCACCTGATGGAGAGTGAACATTGCCGCCAACATTCACAACACCTTGAGTATCACAGGTGCGTTGCCGACCTTTAAGACTTAAGAGTATTTCTAGAAGGGCTTAACCAGATACAAGAGTCGAGAGAAGAAACATCATCAGCGTATTACTGTAACCCTTTCGGTGTCAGTCGTATAATTTGAAATCGATCTCTAAAATTTATATATATCATTAACAATCTGGTACCGACATATGCTTCCAATTTCCAACGTTTCTCTAAATTGCTCTAGAATATTCTGCAAATTTGTAGTGTATATCATAGGTTATAAAGTCTGGATTTCAACGGGTGGTGTTGGTTAGTCATGGTGGAGGGTTATGGGGTAGTTTTCCGTTGCAATGTTGCGTTCGCCGATAACATCACATCGACGTATGGCGGCACTAATAAATCAGGGCAATGCAAAATTTAATGTTGGCGAAATGGCCCCATTGTTTGTTTCGCATAGGGGGCTAGCTTGTGGTGAACACTGCTGATGTTAAAAATTTTAGCATCTGTTTTGTTGGTGGAAACAAATATGTTTGTGTTGATGGTTCTTTTGATATCGGGATTTTTGTTAGTTAATATTATATTGTATACTCATTTGAGGGATGTGACGGCTCCACCACTACTAAAGTATTTAGTGGTTTTTGTTTTTGTAGTTTAGATTATAGGATTAAACAAGTGTGTGAGGACAAACGATATGAAGAAATACACTTCTAGTATAGACGGCGAAAATGTTAAAGGGTTAATCTTTAGCTTATCCATCCTTTAGTCATTAGTGCATTCTACTCTAAGTGGCAGACTCTTGCAAAAACTTTCACTTTGTCTAAATACATTAACGTTGCCAAAGGTGCGTGCTGCCAATCTATTACTGGGAACTTAAACATATTCATTCTCAACGGCATTCTCTGGCAGTTTAATCAGTCTGTTTGGCAGATTCCTACATCTCTTCAATAGTCACCACCTCAGAACGTCAATTATAAGATAACAAAAGTCTCCGAAACCGGTTCGTTTGGATAAAAAGAGAGAAATTCAAAGGAAGCGACGCAGGAATCGTTATAAAAGAAAATATGTACTTAGCATTCTGTACGGTACACATTACACGGTACGGTGCACTGGTTGTGCCTCTGCCCACTTCTTCTGGGATATGGGCGTGAAGATACTTTTTTTTTCTGTACGATACTCTCTGACTGACAGGATAGACCTACATAGGACTTGGTCTGGAGGTATATATATGTTTGAAATTCTACGGTGGTGACTTTTCAGCTCATTAGGTCATGGCTATTTGTAAAATAATGCACGAAAGTTACGAGGGTTTTACGGCGTCTCGTGGTATATTGTAAATATTGTGTTGCGTACGCAGACGTAATGAATATTAATTATTTGTCTACTACATTTGTTGATATATCTATAACTAGCTGCCCGCCCCGGCTTCGCACGGTTATGAAATATACATATAAACCTTCCTCTTCAATCACTTTATCTATTAAAAACTGCATCAAAATCCGTTGCGTAGTTTAAAAGATTTATACGTACAAAGTGACATAGGGACAGAGGAAGCGACTTTGTTTTATACTATGGAGTGAAGACGTTTTAGACGGTTGTGAATACTCCTTCCGACAATTTTTTTTTATGATATTGGAAGGCAAACAAGCAGATGGTTTTCCTGATGGCAAGAAATTCATGCCGTCTAGAGACACCAAAAATGGTTATAATGGACGGTAAGCCTATGCACGCCTTATACGAGGTGCCTGACAAGAAGGCAGATGGTATATTCTGCAAAGGAGCCCGGACCGACACGGTGAGTACTACCTTGTTTCAATCTTTCAACTATTATTAAATTTGGATTAAATCTACGGGCCAGATAGATGTAAACCAACGTTTTCAAACAGTGTTTACAACCGTCAAGAACCTTACTTACAATGTTATTAACTACTAGCTGTTGCATGCGATTTCACTTGCGTTATCACACAAGCCCTTTGTGCGGTCGGAATTAAAAGTAGCCTATATGTTAATCTAGGTCACAATATATCTGTGTTCCAAATTTCAGACAAATCTGTTTAGCGATTTGAGCGTGAAAGAGTAGCAAACAACTTATAGCAAACTTATATACACACAAACTTTCGCATTTTTGTTATGTGCTATGTATATGGAAACTACACATACACAGTTGTAGTTTATCGGCCACTTATCAATAACCTATCTAAGATTGTTTATCTATGATACGAGATAGGCGAACTATAGACCAGTTGCTATTGTTATTTTTCAATAATTAACAAAATTGTCTTAGCAGTAATACTATTTCATAAACCTTTTTTTTTATGTGAGAGAGATCAACGAATCGAAAGAAAAGCGAAAAGCTTACGACTCTCGTGATGGTAATAGACAACTGTGGCTTTAAGACACCATAGATGTTACAGGTGCGTCACTGTCCTGAGGCCGGGATATTAGACGTATTGTTGCAAGTCTACCGGCTATCCTACTCTCCGGATGACAGAACTTCTGCACAGATACAAAAAGATTTTTTGATGCTAAACTGATCAAACAGATGGCGCTGTAACTGGTGCAGGCCATGCATTTTTCATTTAAATTTTTGAGAAAGATGCGATGACCGCACGCCGCTAGTCTTTGAACAGCAGAGTATGCGAGTCCTCCAACATTTATTACAAAGTTCCAAAAAGAGTCCCAGACTGCAGGACCGCTAAGCTTGATCATCTCATATCTACTCCCGCAGCCTTACTATATTTCATACTTCTTCCACCATAATGTCATTACATGCCCTCTATCTGAGTTATTTGAGTGCTCAGACCCAGCGGCAGCATCTTGGACATATTGTTATACTTAGAAAATAACCTATTGTTTTATAATATAAGTTGTTTATATATATATCTCCATGAAATTCACTCCTCCGTTTTAACAGGTCGTCCATGCTTGCAAGAATACCACCACTCTCAGACTTATATTTTATCGTATATTCCCTGTAGAAATTCACCCTTTATTCAATGTTTTAAACTTATTAATTTTTCAATATTAATAAGAAAATTACACATTACCGTTCCAGTCTACGTGGAAATTGAAAGTAATACCGCGTTAAAACAATAACGTCGGTTCATTTGATGTTCTTTGATATTTGAAACAAGAGTACCGAATTACGGCAAATTATTGGGTTGTACGATATTGCTTTTAGACGTTTTATCTCTTTTTCATTCCAATTTCGACTTTGTGCGGTTGATTTTTATATCCAGTTTCGTAATTTCGGATTCGCCATGATTAATATTCTATGATCTAAAACGTTATGCTATTTTGAATTTTATGTGTATAGGTTTAAAGTTTATTTTCTCTGGCAGTTGTTATCCAATTGTAGGGCACGTGGAGGGTATAAAAACCGGATATGTTGAGTTTTCTTTAATAAAAGACCTGATCTAATTTTTATTGTTTACGGTTAATCATTTTTACAACCTATCCTTATGTATACGTACGTATAATTATATTAAATCAGGTCAATAGTCGTGACAGCCCAGTTAACTTGTGTATTCATCTATTATTTCTCCGTGTTGGTCCGGGCTCCTTTGCAGAATAAACCATCTGCCTTCCTTAGCCAGGCAGCTCGTAAAAGGCGAGCATAGGCTGATCGTCACTAACACCGTGACATCTGACTAGGTTGGTCTAAATCGGGTAACGTTGCTGGGCTAAGTCTGGCTTAACCAAGTGCCGTTGGACTCCTCTTGCGTAACACTGTGACCAGATGGGAACGTTTGTATGATACTCTATTTTCAATTCATCGTCGGCACGTTTGATATCTCTTTTTATATGTTACATGATAGCAAATAAGCAAACTGCTCTTCTGATTGTGACAAGAGATCCCCCCGTGTTGGTCCGGGCTCCTTTGCAGAACAGACCATCTGCCTTTCTTGCCTGGCAGCTCTAAAAGGCGAGCATAAGCTTACCGTCATTAACACCGTGACATCTGACTAAGTGGTAGAGTATCGCAGCGTCTCGCCCGGATTGGTAACACCGCCTTACCTATTCCTGCCACAATAATGTCAGCGCTTGCGTTGACGTGTTCCGGTTCGGAGAGTTAGGTAATCGTTAAACTTACTTTTGCTCTAGGCCTAACATCCCGGCCTGAGATCGGCAACGCACCATTTCCACCTTTAGTGTCTCTAGGCGGTGTGAATTTCTTACCATCAGGAAATTCGTTTGTTTGTTTGCCTTCTAATATTGTAAAAAAATATATTATATTGATTTTTTATAATATTGATAGGATTTTAAAAGGGGTAGCTATTATTTTCAATCGAATCCGTGGTCTAGCGATCCCATTATTAACCTTGAAATCATGAAGTCCCAGGTTCAATCTATGGGCTAGGCAACAAAAAAAAGAAAATATGTTTTATCCATTTAAGTTCGCACAAAGTATATTTTGGTTGATAATAGAAATTGAAAAAAATCATCGTTGCCCGGGATTTTACATGTGCGTGGTTGGCAGTAGGTAGGTATCACTTACCACGTTGCGGGACATAATTATTGCGGCTAGTCGTGGGTTGTATTTCTGCCTGCCTCTTCGGGGATACAGGCGTAAAGTACTTTCCAGGTGGGGTTTTCAACATTGCAAATTTTTCATTTCATCAATTGAAAACACTCCTGCATTTTTAGGGTTAAAATGCTGTTTAACAGCTCGCCATCATAACCGTTTAACCTATTCCTACCGTCAGTGTAGATTGGCGTATTCCATACATACTGAAGGTTAAGTTGCGTATACATAAGGTATATGATAGATACCATAAAATAGTACCAGCAATGTCTATGACGTCTATGGGCGATCCATGTTATAGATTATCTAAGATATATAATAGAAGAAGTGAGGCGATGTGATATACTTGTAAGCTATTTAATTTTAAAAAAATCTCGATTTATGTGGCCTTTATCATCTATTTTCATTCAACCGCTTTCGAAATTCAATTTACGTTTCATCAATAACCAATGAATAACAGCGCCTAATATAATAGTTCAAAAACACCATATTAACAGTTTTGTCCCGTGCTTTAAAATTTGTCGACAAAATAAATCAACAATACAAAGCCATACATAAATCAAACGGACCAAAGGTACGTGTAACGCCGCTGGAGGTAGCTTTGTATGTTTTTCATTTCACTTCTCCAAAGTACCTTTTTTACCTTCGATTGTCCAAGCTACAGACACCTGCAGCTACCACGTCACTGTAATTTACTATCGGACTCATTACTGGCAAAGGGACAAATCTGCAAAAAACTATAAGGGCCTATTAAAAAGACATCAAAGTTTTAAGAGCTCATTAGGTTTTATTTCCTGGTTTCACCTGTTGGTTATCGACATGTGCGTGTTGGTAGAGATTATGGTGGGTGTATAATTCTTGGATTTTTTGTGGTAGTGACATAATAGTTATAGAAATGGTGGGGGACAACCACCGGCTGTGGAAAATAAGAAAGCTGTTAATCTTCTTCGCGCAGCCTCAACATAAGACAGTCTTAGCAACCTGTTATGTTCTTTGATACCTAGAAGCGTCATGTATCAAACCTTTAGGATATCTGTTTAGTTTAATAATATATAATTCATCTAGCGGCCCGCCCCGGCTTCGTATGGGTGTAAAATATATATATATATATATATATAATCCTTCCCCTTAAATCACTTTATTTATTAAAAAACCGCATCAAAATTCAATGCGTAGATTAAAGATTTAAGCATACAAAAGAACATTGGGACAGAAAACGCGACTTTGTGGTATACGATGTAGTGATAATACAAAATTCAATATCGTAGTTAGGAATGGATGGTTTTTTTTCTTTTTTTTTTGAAATGGCTATTACGTTGCTAACCGCAAGGTTTTTACAACTTCACCGGGGATGGTTCTTTCAAAGTCAGTTTTCAAACAAAAAAATCTTTATCAAAATCAGTCAGGTTGACGCCTTTAAAAATTGTGAAAGGCACACACAATGAGAGACACGTCCAACTTATAACACCCCTTGTTTTTCGTCGGGTGTTGTTAAGGGAGAAAATTTAACCATAGATCGAAGAATGAATTTTCGTATCAACTGGCGGAAAATGCTGCAATCGATAGATCATGATGATGTGCAAAGTTTCTAAAGCTGGAGCCTTATGTTCAAAATTTGACGGTATCTTCCCAAGAATAAATAAGTTCATGGTACCATATCCCGGCGAGTTGCTGAACTCTTATAACTTGTAACGATAGATTATTTTTAAGATTTTTTTTTAACTTTGAAATTGCTTTAACAAGTTTTATTTTCTAAATTTCAAAATCGATAAAATCAAATATTCCGATCGCTTTAAAAATGCGGATAATTTTTGACTAAATTCAAATATAAAACGGAACTCATAAAACAAAATAGAATCATTGAATGTCCCCTACATTGCACTTTTAGAATGTAGATATAATTTTTTACAAAAGGTGTCGGACTTACGTCTATCTACACTCAATAAATTTCTTCTCCGGTAGATAAGCTTGGCACGTTTTAATTATGGTTTGTGTCGACAAGCTGCCAAGAAATTAATCACCAAAACCGGGTTTCATGGAAAAAAGGCGGCAAACTATTATTTACCTGTTTTTTTTATGATATTGGAAAGCAAACAAGCAGACGGATTTCCTAATGGTAATTCACGCTACCTAGAGACACCAAAGGTGGTAATGGTGCGTTGCCAACCGGAGGCCAAGGTGTTAGGCCTCGAGCAAAAATAAGTTTACCGGCTACCTTACCCTCCGAACCGGAACACGTAATGACGTTATGGCGGCAGGCATAAGGCGGTTTCATGCTATTATTGACCTGATGATAATTGATCTTCATCCTCAACATTTGCAATACTGATCCCAAGTGTTGAGCGTATTTGTTCCTGAAAGGTTTTTTTATTATCTGTTTGGAAATACGGCCATGTTTCCTGACGTATTCATATCGCACGCACCGTGACATATTGTGATTTTTTTTCATTTTCAAATTCGGGGCTGAGGCGACTAAAAAAACCAAATTCATGTTCAAAAAATTTAAAATCGGTTAAGCAGTTTTCGAGTTGTAGGCTTTTGGTACCCGTAAAGGCTTCGTCCGCGATAAATTGAGATATCCTATCTATTAAGTTGGATCAAACTGCATACGGTATTAAAATTTGATTGAAATCGGTTAAGTAGTTTAGGAGTTCATCACGTACAAGCAGCGTGACGAGTAATTATTCTTATATATTAGGATAATATATCATTTAATTTTTTTTTATGTCACCTCAACCGAGAAAGATAATAAAATGCGTTCTAGAGTCTAGTCGGTTATAAAACACATCTTCCAACTGAGGTATCCTTTTTTTTATTGTAAGTAAGTGATCGCTTTGCTGTCTAGCTCTTCAGTTGTTGGACTTGACTGCATGAGTTTGAATCCCGGGCCGGGTAACAAAAAGCCGAGCCACGTAAAAAAATGTTGCTCAGGATTGGATACGTGCCCAGTTGGCGATAGGATTGGCATCTATCATGTTGTGGGACTTAGTGTCTCTGGCTAGTCGTAGGTGCCCTGATTGTACCTCTGCCTACCTCTTCGGGGATATGGGCGTAATTGTTGTAATTCGGCTTAAACCTACTTATACAAATGCAAACCAATATTTACAGCCGTCTGGAATTCCCATTATTACTATTATTCAGCATTGTATACACACTATAACATCAACAACAAGAAACAAGCAAACAAACAACGCGATACAAAAGCTTCCTTTTTATCAATTCAACTATTCATTTTTAAGTCATGTCATATTTCTTATAACGATTTTGTAATAGCTAAACGATTTTCTTTTTGCTATTAATCTATTCATTAACGTGAACATAGAGACATTAGAATGTTTGTAATAAAGAGCAGGTGACGGTAATTATGAAGAATAGCGCCTCTATCTGACGTGCCACCTTTAGGCCAGGTGCTGTCTTATATAAGGAAGTTTCGTACTACCTGATCACAATGGACGATGGACTGACAGCGCTTCACAAGTTTGGCAATTGTACTTTCCATAGATGTATAGTCTTAAATAAAATACAATGGATGTTTTGAGGTCAGGTAAAGAAATGCTTCATAAAAATACATTTTTATTGGGTTTGATATTATTTAAACCTCTCGCCTCTGTGGTCTAGCGGTTCAGGTGTTGGACTTGACTGCATGAGGTCACGGGTTCTAGTCCCGGGTCGGGCAAAAAAGAAAATGTGGTTTTTCCGATTTTCTAATTAAAAAAAATGTTACTCGGGATTGGATATGTGTCCGGTTGGCGATAGGCTTGCCAACTATCACATTATGGGACTTAGTGTCTTTGGCTAGTGACATGGTTTTTTTTATTTAACTAGCTGTTTCGTCTGCGTTTTATAGTGGTTAGTTCGAAGTAAGAAGTTTGGGGGCTAGGTTTTTTAGGCGAGTTCAAAACGGAGGAGGTTATTTATCGGTATGTTTTTTGTATGTTTGTTCCGCGATTACTCGGTCAATATGGAATGAATTTTGATGGTATTTTTTCGTAAGTTAGGTCATGATTCAGAGATAGCTCCATATCAATTTCATCAACATCCGATAAATGTTTGAGTTAAATCATATTAATATTATAAATGCAAAAGTTTGACTATTTGTTTGTTACTCCTTCACGCAAAACCTTGGTTTTGGTACACACAAAGAAGGTAACTTGGATTAACACATAGTATTGTTTTTATCCCGAAGCAATGTTCCTGTGGGACCACGCTGGCAACGCCGCGGGCAACAGCTAGTATTTAATAATGCATTTTTTTGTGTACATAAGTAGGTAGCAGGCAGGCAACAGATAGTGATGACTATCTGTTGCCTGCGGCTTCGCTTGCGTTTTAGCAGTAACTGGTTGTGCGATCTGGATTAAAAGTGGCCTATATGTTAATCCAGATGACAATCTATCTGTGTTCCAAATTTTAGACTAATCCGTTTACCCATTCGAGCGTGAAAGACAAACATACACATACCCTTACAAACTATCGGATTTATAATAATAAATATCCTTGGACAACTTACACAAATTGAATCTAACCCCAAAGTAAGCAAATTATATGCTTATGTTATGGGTGCTAGTCAACGATACTAATACATAGAAATACATTAATAGATACCAGAATAAATTTAATAAACACCCAGACCCGGAAATGCAGACATCTAAAAAGTCAAGACTTAAATGACTGCGGTCCACAGGAGAAAGGACTTAATTTATTGGCGTTAAAAATTATCGATTTCGTCCTTACGTAATTGTCTACAAGTGAAAGGTACCGGGTGGGATTGTGAAATTGCCGAAATATGCGAACGGGCAGCAATTATTGTCGAAACTGGCAATACAGGTTACATTTTAGTTCAAGGAGCTGAGCAGAAGTATGGCTTCTTAATTTCGAAGTTTTAATTTTAGTTGCTTTGGTTAAACTAGTGGTCTTTATTGCTGGCCATTGGTAATGTCAACTTTTTAGGTTAATTTGCCCCTTTCTGGAGCCGGCTAAGACCTTTAGGCCATGCTGCCATGTCTTCCGTGTATAAATAAATTCTTTTTAACAGTCATACGTCATTTTAGGTCGCAAGTTATAGGTCTAAGTCATGTCAGAGTCTTGAGTAAAGCTTCGTTACTCAAGCTCATCTAGTGAGATTTGGCAGCAGCGAGGAAATAAATACACGATACATTAATTTCTTCATGATTATTTCATCTGTGCATTTTCACTGAACAAAATTGTACAAAAAAAATTTACTAATTAATTAAATATGAACACGAAATTCAATAATAATGAAAAAATTACTAATATCATTCACGATGGCGCCAAAACTCAACTTTTTTCTTTTATTCTTGTATTTTTTACTCGCACATGGAGTTGTCAATATATTATATTGTTTTGTATAGCCCAATTTCTATTACTATAAAAAGCCTACAAAAATGTTGTCTTTTTCACAACATTTTTATTTTTTTAATCATGATAATGGAAAGGAAAGAAGGAAGATGTTTTCCGCAGACGGATTTCCGGATGGTAAGAAATTCACGTCGCCTAGAGACACCAAAGGTGGTAATGGTGCGTTGCCAACCTGAGACCGATATGTTAAGTCTTGAGGAAAAGTAAGTTTACCGGCTACCTTACCCTTAAAACCGGAATACGTCAACGACAGGCAATTGACGTTATGACGGCAGGAATAGGTAGGGCGGTGGTACTAATCTGGGCGTGTCGCTGCGAAACTCCACCACCTAGTAGGGTGTCACGGTGTTAGTGACGGTAAGCCTATGCTCGCTTTTTACGATCTGCCTGTTAGGAAGACAGATGGACCAAAGACAAAATTATACATTTTGTATTTAAATACAAAATGTATAAATTCATTGAAAGTGCCAACAACGTACATCTTCATGGATGTAATGTTGTTACATTAGTTAAGACTTAATTACACATCAATTTCAAAAATAACACTCGGAATTCCGAAATAAAACACAGTTCGCGCCAAGTCTTGCTCAAAGGCAGCCGCGAAACAGACAAAAAAACGAGATTTTAAGGCGCCAAAAAGCCGCCGTGATTCTTAGAAAGAGTATGAATGAAAAAATCCATAAAGCCAAAAATACTCGGCAAACGGTTATACGAGCCGGTGCGCAGGGATTGTTCGAGATTTCACTTGTTTGAGGGCCGTTTCGCACTGCATCCGATCCGATTATAGGACGTATAGTATGTGGCAGACTGCTAAAAGCTATTGCTACGACCAAATTGTCAGTTGTCATTTTTAACTTGAGTGCTTGTGGGTAGGGTAGTTAGTTTTTGCACGGCGTTTCAAAACCCAGCCATATGATGGTGATGCACCAGTAACGTCATTAATATCTTAAAATGACTGGTGTCTCAGGTCAGGTCATGATTAGGAATCTTGTTCAGGTTCAAATACCTAAGGAACCTGTAACGATATTGCTCACGACATAAGCTTTACAGGGTGTTGGTCTGTATTTCAACGGAGAATAGGCAATCCATTTTCTTATTCTCAAATGAAAGCGATTACGGCTAAAATGTCAAAGAAGCTTTGATTCGTAGTCTATGCTGCTTCCACTGCAGCCATAGCAGATTGGCAATGCAACATCATTAGATCTTACTTTAAAACATTTTATACTAGCTGCGCCCCGCGGTTTCACCCGCGTAAGTCCCAATCCCGCGGGAACTCCGGGATAAAAAGTAGCCTATATGTTATTCTGGGTCTTCAGCTACCTACATACCAAATTTCATCGTAATCGGCTTTGTAGTTTTTTGCGTGAAAGAGTAACAAACATCCATACATTCATACATACAAACTTTCGCATTTATAATATTAATAGGATTCTTCAAATATCTTGTGTCATACCAAGCTCATCAGTTTCTGCGAATATGCAACAATCGGTGTTTGTAAAAAAAAATTAGTGCTACTTGAATCTTAATGACAATAATGACAATTTGCTTCCAATAGGTGATTGGAAATTTACAACTGAAAGGAATTTCAAATATGAAAAGAGGAAAGCAACCATATTTCAACGAATACTTTGGAACGTCTTTGGTCGTATTTGTATCGGATGCAGTGGAGAACCGTGCTAACGATAACAAGAGGCCGTTTTTTGTCCGGCGTCCATGTTTGGGTCCAGTTCGATCGGTTCTCATTTGTTTTGTAAGATAAACTTATCTTTTGTTAACTTTATATCGGAACCAATCTTTGGAGAGCATTATAATGGTCTTGTAAGGAAATTGGAAGGCGATGTGTTTTTACACAATTTGTTGTTAATGACCTAGGACTAAACCTAGCCCGTGGAATTCAAGACCATATATTTTTCCCGTCTTTGGTCTTTCGTTCAAAAATAAATTAGAACATGCAGACAAATTCCCTGACAGTAACTAATATTCATGTATAGACACCCAAAATATATAAAAAAGAAAATAAATAAATAAATATCCCTGGACAAGTTACACAACACAAGCATATAATTTGCTTACTTTGGGGTTAGATTCACCCCAAAGTAAGCAAATTATATGCTTGTGTTGTGGGTGTTAGTCAACGATTCTAATGCATAGACATATTTAAATAAATAACTAAATAAATGTAATAAACACCCAGACCCGGAAATACAGACATCTAAATGTTCATCACACAAATGCCTGCCCCCGTCGGGAATCGAACCCGAGCCTCGCGGTAGGTCGATGTAGTTAGGCGTATACGCTAGCCACTCGACCAACGAGGCGGTGCAACGTCAACCTAAGGCTATTATTAGTCAAGTTTTTTTGAATGATATTGGAAGGCAAAAAAGCAGACGGATTTCCTGATGGCAAGAAATTCACGCCGCCTAAAGATACCAAAGGTGGTAATGATGAATGGTGGTGATGATAAATGGCGGCTACCTAACCCTCCGAACCGGAACACGTCATGACGTTATGGCAGCAGGAATAGGTAAGGCGGTGATACCAATCCGGGTGAGTCGCTGCGAAACTCTACTACCTAGTCAGATGTCACGGTGCTAGTGACGGTAAGCCTATGCTCGCCTTTTACGAGCTGCCTTGCAGGAAGGCAGATGGTCTATTCTGCTAAGGAGCTTGGTCCGGCCAACATGGGGAAAAAGTTGTTATCCTCAGCATTAGCACCATATATTTCATCACATATCTAAGATGCCAAATCGAAACACGATTAACGCAAACACTGACGCTATAATGTCATGAGCTTAATCGATTTGAATAGAAATGGATTATAAAATATAATATTCTTATTTAGGTAAATTCGTCTTGCCTACGCCATAACCAAGACGTTCACGTGTTTCCTTTTTTCTTTTAAATACATTTTTTATATATTTTTATGCGCGAACTAGCACTCGGCCCTTCTAATGTTAAGAGACAACCATGGCCTATAGACATCATAGATGCTACAGATGCGTATGGCGGTAAGAATAGGTAAGGCAGTGGATCCTCGCCTGGGCACGTTGATGCACAGCACTCAACCATCAGCGGTCTTGATGGTATTTATCTATATTTTAACCTGTGCGCGCCTCCTACGAGCCTTGCTCTCTGCCTGGCAGAGTTCCGGGCCCGGACCCGGACCATCATACCCTATATCGGTCTGAGTCATATCCGAGTCATGGGAGAAGTCATATAGATAAGTTGCTGCTTAACTTAGCTGTCAGTGGTCTTATTCGTACCTGTTTAACCTTTGCTCGCCTCTGATGATGTAAAGCAGAGGCAGAAAAATATTTTTTGTCAGTCAAGATTTTTTTAAATCATGTCGAAGTTCAGTTTAATTATATTTTTATGTTGCCGACGTAAAAAAAATACAATACATCTCTTGTGGCTTAAAGAATCGTGTGTATAAATAAAAGCACTGATAAATTACTGTAATATATTTGACATACCTTGACATTATTTAAAGTTGAATTCTACAAGAAACTTCCGACTGACCTAGCCTTAAGAAATTTGGCAATGGAGAAACATTTTATACTTTATACTTGATAAATTCTGAAAGTTGTCTTTTACATACTGTACGAATAAATATGACACGGTTTTGTGCTTTAGTTGTTTTATTTATTTATAGCTTTGTATTTAAGGTCCCATACTTAGTCAGCCAGAAGAGCCAATCGCCGCATTCCCCCGTTCCATGATTACTATGAAATATTGTGCTCTAAAGTAAACGTCTTAAGCGACAAATTACTATTTTTGACACTATAAAAGTAATTTGAAGAAAAGTATAAAAACTGAAACACTTATCTTTTACTTATTGTACTTATCTATGTTTATGTTAAATCTGGTGTCGATATTTTCATAATTGTGGGTAAGTAAGTAAGTTTGGGTGACAGTTGGGTTTTGCTTTTAAAAAAAGGGTTATCTTTTTGATTTTTTTCTATCGTGCAAAGTGAAATTAATCGTGTTTTGGGAACACTAGTCTTATAAAGCATATTGATGTTGTTCTTGTGTATTTTTGTCGCCAAGACCCATGATTGCTTTGTATGAAAAAAACATTATACTGTTGATGTAATTTAGCATACATGAACCCTTAACGATTTATTTTGTTAAAACTGTTTATGGTACATGATCATTGCATCATGGTCATTGCTTGTCGCTGTCTGTATACCGAAAATACGCATTTTTTTACCACCTCGTGGTTTAGTGTTTTTTTCTTATTATTAATTTATTTATTTTTAATTCTATAATATTGGAAGGAGAGCAGACGGATTTCCTGATGGTAAAAAATTCACGCCGCCTAGAGACACCAAAGGTGGTAATGGTGCGTTACCAACCTGAGGCCGGGATGTCAGACCTCTAGTAAAAGTAAGTTTACCAGCTACCTTACTCTCCAAACCGGAACACGTCATGACGTTATGGCGGCAGGAATAAGTAAGGCGGTGGTTCAATCCGGGCGAGTCGCTGCTAAACTCTACCACCTAGTCAGGTGTCAGTGTGTTAGTGACGGTGAGCCTATGCTCGTCTTTTACGAGCTGCCTGGCAGGAAGACAGATGTCTATTCTACAAAGGAGACCGGACAAACATTATTTCAACTTATTATTGTTATTTCAAGTTAATATTTAAAGTCGTGTATATGTTACCCTATTTATATGTGTGTCTACGTTAAAGACAGTACGAATTAGAATTCCTAGAAGCCAATTTAGTATAACAAAAAAGGAATAGAACATAGGGAAAATAAGAAGGCAGAATTCGTTCAAAATTCAAAACAATTTCGTAGCTAAACGGGGGCTCGAACTTAGATTAAATTTCTTAGAAACGAATTCAAGCCGACTGGCAAAAGGATTGCTCGCTTTGATGGTTTGTTTAAATTGATTTTTAATGCTATGCTGCTGGTATCGAATGTTGTGACCCGTGGCTTCTCTCTAGTTCGTTACGGTTCTTGCAGTCCATACTGTACCTATCCACCCAAAGTCTATACTCTATTCTAAATTCGGTTCTGAAAGTGAAGAAAATAAAAAAATCTGTTTTGAAATAACTAGTGTGTTTGACTAATTTTTATTTTTGGCCTCATAGTAATAGAAATCACTCAGATATTCTAAATTCGGTAGTCCGTCCCATCTGTTGTGAAATAGTGTGTTTGACTATTTTTATTTTTGACCCCATAATAATAGAAATCACTTAGATATTCTAAATTCGGTAGTCCGTCCATCTGTTTTAAAAAAGTGTGTTTGACTAATTTTATTTTTGGTCCCGTAATAATAAAAATTACTCAGATATATTAAATTCGCTAGTCCGCCCCATCTGTTATGAAATAATGCGTTTGACTAATTTTTATTTTCGGCACTCAGATCTTTTAAAAAACTTTGAGATATCGCTACTTTAAAATTCCTTTTTTTCGATTATCAAAAAAACGTTCTATACTAAAAGTGCGCTCGAATTAGACGTCACGATCGAGGATTTTGTGTGCTCTATACAGTAATTTAGTTCGATAGCTAAATTAAAAGTTCGTTTACGAACTAAGACCGTCTGCCTCTCTGACTATCAGCATTTAAAGCATGGGTTAAAGTCGATCATTACCAATTAGACTACTGGTGGTCAAATGCTGTGCAAGAATTTAGTTATTTATTCCTGAAGAATTTATTTATTCCTGTCGCCATAATGACAATGTCATGTTCCGGTCCGAAGGATAGAGTAGCCGATGGACTTAAACATTGGGCCTAATATCCCGGCCACGGAACAGAGACGTCCTTGTAACGTCTATGGTGACTATGGTGTCATGGTTGTCATACCATCAGGAGAGCCGTTTCGCTGTCTTGTCACATAAAAAAAAACTATGTTATACTAAAAAAATCAAAATGTTGTTAAATGAACTTAGAACATTTTTTTTGGATTTTTGCAATCTTTGGAAGTACGACTATAACTCTTGAGGTTCTATGCTATAAACATCATGATACTAACTTAACGTGAAGAGTTCGAGCCACAAAAGCTGATGCGGACATACATATAATATAAGACGAAATGTTTTAATAATAAGTGAATGTGAAAAAGCGGACAAAAATAGTATTCACTCGAAACTTTTGAGCCGAAACCGTTCGGTTGCGGTTTTGTTCTCAGTTTTAGCCGAAACCGAAACATGTTATTAAACATCTATTGATGTTGATACTTTATGTACTTTGACTTAAGGTAGTGTAGTTTTTATACTCATACATACTTATATATACATACAGCCAGTTACATAGATAACTGAGAGTAAAAAATTAAAGAAAAAGATAGTCATTAAAGTACGGCGGTAAGTCATTAATTTACTATATAAATAATTAATAGGACGACTCCCAGTTAGCGACGCACATAAATGACAAACACAGAAGTTGAAAAATAATACTTCCGCCATTTTTCGGCCGAAACCGAAATTAAAGCCGAAATTATATTTTAAAGCCGAAATCGAAACCGAAATCAAAATATTCGGTCAGTCGCTAAAAGATTATAAAAAGATGATCCTTAACCTCAAGAATGTCACCTAAATATGCCCTTGCGTTTTAATTCAACGTATTTCATTTGGTTTGATTTATATGACACGTCTCGTGAGTTGTGTGAGAAACCGGCTAAGTGGCTGACGATTTGTCCCCGGTTGATTTATATTGTACTTTATAATGAAAACCGCCTGCAAACATTTATCTCCAGTAAATGGAGACATACCTACGAAGTTACTTTTTTTGAAGTTGAAAGAAAAATTGGGTTTTTCCAATTTTCTAATAAAAAAAACGTTTCTCGGGATATGTGCCCGGTTGGCGATAGGCTTGCCACCTATGACATTCTGGGACTTAGTGTCTTCGGCTAGTCGTGGGTGCCCTGGTTGTGCCTCTGTCTAGCTCTTTGAAGATATGGGCGTGAAGATACTGAAGATAGTTTTTTGAATTGTGAAATGGAAGGAGTGTCTGAATATAATATATTTGAGGTATTGCAGGAAAAATAATTGCTATCGGTTACCCATACGATTTTATTTCCTTGTACCTTTTTTCTCCTTTTGTGCCATCGCCTTGTATATTCAATTCAATTCATTCATTTCAAGAAGTAGTTAGTTTCATTTATTTACTTGTCGTCTTAGCGCTTATTCTTGTAATTGTCGGGCATCGAACTGAGCTTCAAAGGGGTAATCACTAAATTCGTTGTCTTAAAGCGGCATGTATTGCTTTCTATCAGAAAATCCGACTGATGTTGAGCTATTTCTTGTTTTATTAATTAACATTACATTGTAACAAGAGTGTAGTTCTCTTATATTAGTATATGATCTGTTCCGTGTAATATGTATATAAAAAACGATAAAGGGATATCCTTTTCCACGAAATATAGAGGATTTTCGGATAACCTGTTAGACAGAAATGGAGCAATAAATAACTTCCATGCGATTTGGTCTGATTGATGCGAGACTGGAAGGTGGCTGGAGTGACCTTGACCCCGCCTGATACAGACGGTAAACGGCCGACCTTCGCACCGACAATGTCATCATAGCCACACACAGAATCGGTCTCGTCTACAATCGTACGCGAAATTGTTTTGCTTTTTTTACCATTAGCCATTGAACTAGCTGTGGCCAGTGGCTTCGCTACCGTAATTATAAATCAATACAGGATTGAAGACTAATATTTTTTTATTTTTTTTATTTATGGTAGTGGAAGGCAAACAAGCAAGCAGATTTGCTGATGATAAAAAATTAACGCTGCCTAGAGATAAAAGGTGGTAATAGTGTGTTGCTAACCTTAGCCGGGATGTTAGGATTCGAGAAAAAGTAAGTTTAATGTCTACCTTATCCTCCGAACCGGAACACTTCAACGGCAAGCCATGACATTATGGCGGCAGGAGTAGGTGACATTAAGCGGTAGTACCAATCCGGACAAGTCACTGCGAGACTCTAAAACCTAGTCAGATGCCACAGTGTTAGTGACGGTAAGCCTATACGGTAATATAACACTGTCAGTTCTTGCCCCTGTCGTTTTCCTGTTTTGTTTTGTTTGACGCAATCGGTATTACATCCCAGAAAATCACCATTGACATGTTTGGTGTCCACAGACGACGCGTTTCAGTCCCTCAGGTAGTCCGTCTGCTTGTTTAATTTTCAATATTACGAATAATGTGGCCAAGTGCAAGTTGGACTCGCCTTGAAAATCTCCATCGAAGAAGAAGTTAAGTGTGTATAATTAATACTTTCGGCTTAAAGTAACTGTGGCATTCAGACGGATACGACGCATTTATAAGGACTAGTGGTCGCCAGTTGGTCGAAATTCGTCCATAATAAATTTTAATATCTTGTTGATAAGAACGCCATCTTCATTTCTTAAGACCAACTACTTTGTTTCCAAACTTTTAGTGCGCCATCTGTTTTCTTTTATCGTTATCATCAGTGTATTTGTTTGTGTGTGTCAAATGCATGGTAGTGTGGGTAATATTTTATTTATTGATTTAATGTACTTTATAAGCATTACTATTGAAATATATTAGCATTCTGCACTTCTCCTACACATAAACTATAAGTGTGCCAAATTTTATGCTCCTACGTCAGCGCAATTTTCGTAAAAAGGGGTCCAAAATTTTGGCATCACTTATTAATATATAGATTCCATAGTTAACCATTCTTTTGCGGAATCGTAAAAGTGTCTGTTGTTACTCATTTACTATTTATTACATTCTTAAAAGCTATTTGATGTACTTCCTCAAGATTATAGTTTTAACTTTGTTAAAATTATGCTAGATGTTAAAATTATTACCTCCTTACTTTTCCCAGGTCACATTACAGTGCTCGCCATTGTTTACTTCTGGTATTGGAGGTAAGAAAGCCTAAAGTAAACTTACATTAAAGGCTTTTACATGTCTATATAAAATATGTTATATTAAAAATATTTTTATTTCTTTTTTAGGGTACCTGGTTATAAATCTTTTAATTTTAACTTGTTTCCTCTTTCTTTATATATGTAGGTATATATTGTCCTTTAGTGTATTGAGATAGTGAACACGCACACGGCTCCCCTGATAAGGGGCAACCATGGTCTATTGACCCTATATATGGTATTGGTGCGTCGTTGTCTTATAGCTGGAGTGTAAAAGGCCTTTTGTTATAGATTTTGTCTATGATAATAATATAATTTGTTTAATGTTTGAGTTACATATTTAAGATATGTAACACAGACGGTGAACAGCCGACCTTCACACCGCCGGTGTCGTTATACCGCACCAGCTACACGCCGAATCGGTTTCGTCTTCGCTAATTCATGGGAACGCTGTTTTGATTTTAAATCTGTTTGTTTAGTATTCATTCTGAGTAACTCTGAGTGATTTTTTTGGGGTAATTACGTATGGGTGTGTGAAAATAGCATGTAAACTTTGTTTAAACGATGATTGTGTGTTCTTTATACTTACTGATAATATGTTGCGAGTTAATGTTAGTTATGATTTTTGTAGTCAAATAGGACTGTCCCGCCTAGTAAAGGTAGCCTATGTTTATCAGAGATGTAGGATACTAATGTAAAAATAATATTTAAAATCGGTCCTTTAGTTTCAGAGCATCTTCAATGCAAAAAATTTTATATTTTATCTTTTCTGTACTTAAAAAGACTAGCTAGGCCCAGCTCGCCCCAGTAAAAGTGCATTTTTCCATTGTTTTAATAGTGGTTGGTATAAGTGCGTTGCCAACCTGACCCGTTTGAAATTTTTACAAAAAACTCTAAAATAAAAGTAGCTTAAGTAATCTCTTATTACATCAGTTGTCTGCCAGTGAAAGTCCCGTCAACATCGGTCCAGCTTTTTCCTACGTTCAAAATAATTGTTTTAGTTTGTTTTTTTGTGCTGCTAAATTATTGATTGTGCAGTTTTTTTAGAATAGGTACTAAATACCTGTTAAGGTTCGCCCTGATGTTATCTACCTTCCGAGAAAAGAAGTCAGTCAGAGTCGTACTCTCATTATGTCAATGTCTGTCCTTGTCGTGTTTCCGGTTGGATATCATAAGCGATAAACTAACGCAAGGGGTTTAATATCCTCAAGTTGGCAATACACTTTACGTCTGAGGTTTCCTGATATCCCGACGACGTGTATTTATTAAAGTCATGTGTTTGTATTTGTTACAAACATACGTGATTTTTTTTCCATCAAACAAGTAAGATTAATGAAAGCTGTTAGTAATTTATAGTGTCTCATAAGTCATGATTTAAAAAATGATAACATTTTATCTAAGATAAAGATGTTACATTCTGCGTTTGATCAGTTCGAGTTTGAGATATGTCTAGGATTTCAACACCATAATTAGTCAGTGTTGCCAGAAAACGTGGTGAGTGTCATAAGATCCGTGTTGGGTGTCGCGTGCCCAGAAATATCCCGTGCTTGTCCTTGCTGTCTGTTAGACGGGCGTGTAACAGATGAAGCTTTTGTCATTTGATCTAACTCATTTTTAATTCGGTTCCCCAAGTCAACAGCCCTATTCGTATAAATTTTGTGTGACATCACTAAAATACAGCGCAGTATAATATTATCATTTTGTTTCACCAAATTAGTGCCGTACTCATAAAATTAGTAAGACAACCGATTGAGATGCACAAAAAGCACGTAGACGAAGATTTATAATTTATAACAAATAAAATCTTTCGCATTACTTCTGGGATTGCATCAAGAGTATTTTTCTATTTTTCGACGAGAGCTAATAAGCGTCATCAACTCGTTCTTTCTGTATACGTGGATCATGACGGTTTCAGTAAAGAACAAACCGTTGCGTCGTTGGTTGCAGCAACCTAGGTTGTATTTTCCATAGCGACTAATGATACTGGATTCATAACGCGTATGGCTTAGCAATTTTGCTCAAATTTTGTTTATTCCTTACCTAATATAATCCTTTCTTCCTATACGTAATATACATTGTCAGGTATAGAAAGAAAGAATATTCAAAATTACTTTACATAATACATGAATGTGGTTTTTTGTTGTTTTTTCTACTATTTCAGTTACTTCAAGAAACGACCATAGACTGGATCTCAGTAACTTATGTTCTATCGTTTATCAGAACGCCTGTTGTTTACAAACAACAATGTTGTTCGATACGGTGTGACGGACAGCCGAATGGCGTAGCTCATTTGATATCTCGTTCTTTTTGTCCCGGCCACATTCTAAATCGGGTAACGTTGCTGGGCTAAGTCTGGCTTAACCAAGTGCCGTTGGACTCCTCTTGCGTAACACTGTGACCAGATGGGAACGTTTGTATGATACTCTTTTTTCAATTCATCGTCGGCACGTTTGATATCTCTTTTTATATGTTACATGATAGC
>NJDD01012337.1:3507-16037 GCA_002245505.1 Calephelis nemesis | reverse complement strand
AACTGAGCCAGAAAATGACGTCATGGAATTGTCTGAATCTGCAATTTACGATGATACTAGTGTGTCTGCTGTAAATCTTGCTGTACACAATAACAGGCGTCGGCTTAGTGAGAACTTAACTCAAAGAGCTTTTCTGATTCTTGTAACAGATAAATACTGGCTGGAATAATGAATAATATTCGTTATCGTATTCTTTAATCGTTGTACTTGATTTATTAAAAATTGTCTATTGGATTAGTATTTATCTATTAATGTACCTAAGATGACTGAAGTAGATTAGATATTTTATTTTCCATATGGTCCCGATATATCGATATTTATAAGTAAAAATATTGATGTCGATATTGATATTTTTAAATATATCGATATCGATATATATCGATACTTAATTTCATCTCCGACATCCCTACACTAAATAACTAATTTCCATTTGTAATTTTGTGGTGGGCGGTTGGCGGTTGCAGTGCAGTGGCCATTGCTACTAGGCATGTCGATTTAAAAAGGATTAATCGAAAAATCGATTATTTCGAGTAATATAATCGAAAAATCGATTATTTCGAGTAAGATAATCAATTTTTAGAGAGATTATGAATTTATGAACCCTGCATCGATTCCATGAATCGATTCATAAACCTCCCTAATCGGACCGATCCGAAATATTATTTTCGACGAATTATTTTCGAATAACAACGCGCTTTCTTCTTCTTTCTTTCTTTAGGTTTTGGCCTTCACGTTAGTATTTAGCCATTAGTCAAAAAAAAATCGCATTGAATTTTATATCATTTTCAATTAGTTATCATCAGTCATAAGTCGTCAGGAAGTCATGTCAGGTCAAGCTCTTGGGTAAAGCGGTGGCTCATTACACAAGCTCTGTAATGAGATTTGGCGGCAACGAGGAAATACACGATACGCCAATTACTTAATAATTATTTCATTTGTGCTCTTTCACGGAATAAAATTGTACAAAATGCCACCAAAATTGACTAATTTCATTCAATATTAACACGAAATTCAACAATTATGAAAAAACTTCGACCATCTTTTCTCTCGATGGCGCCAAAATTAACAACGCGCTTTGTTTACTATTTTGTGATATTTGACAGCTTGTAGCACAGACTAAATATATACAAGATTCACATTCTGCATTCGTATTGTTTATGATCGTTTTTTAGTCCCAGAAAATAATAAATACAATACACATGTATTTGTGTAAGTACATTTTAGCTTTTAACAGTCAATTAAACATTATTGTTTTGATAGATTCTATACTTCTTATCGTCGGAGCTTGGTAAATAAATTACATTATTATTGTTTTGTTTTTTGAGTGCCAAAATGATAAAAACAAAAATTATTAACATAAGGAAAATTATTTAATCAAAGACAAAGAGCATTTTGTGGTGACCTAATCAACCGGATACACATAACGACACTGATAACATATGAACGTAACTCGATCCTCGTACACGATTTGGATTTGCTCGGGAGTACCGATTTAAATCGAGTTCGGATCAGAATCGAATACAAATTAGAAACAAACTCGAGATCGGATCAATTTCGGGAGTAAGCCCCCTGCGTTCGATTTCTACCTCTACCTATTCTTTCGAAGGAAGGCGTGATATTATGTTCATTAATTTAATAATACTTCTACGGTGAAGTATTAAAAACCTCGCGATTAGCAACAAATTAGCCATTCAAAAAAAAAATACCCGTCAGGAAAAGCACTGCGTGCTAGTAATACATTGAAGATGTTTACTAGTAGGTATATGAGTGAGGACGGAAAGTACTTACTCTATTCGAGATACCGTCCGGCCCTTGGCCTTTTTGTTGTGAATAGACCGCCTTGGACTTTGGTGAAACCGTCGTCCGAGGCTGCATCGTTACAAGTATTCATGTACTCGTCTACGCCTACGAGAGTCTTGTCCGAGCAAGCGGACGGATAGGCGGCCCGAGAAGTGGGTGAGAGGGACGAAGCGTTGCTGGGACTCGGTGGTACCAACGCACGTAAGACTGCGGCCGGCGGGGTGGGTGTCGGCGGACGCGAGTGCGCAGCCGGCTGCACAGGTATCTATGCGCGCGAGACTAGAGACGGGTTGGCAGCCGGCCGCCCGAAGGCGGGCATCAGCGCGTCCGCTGCGTGGGATATGGGTAGGATGGGGACGGAAAAGGTTTGCTATTCTTCAAGGACGTCAGGATGACGTTCCCTGAGGAACCGCTCCATAGGTGTCAATCTTCGAGGGTCCATAGTGGACCTCTGACAAGTGGGACGGGTAAAGTAGATTAATTTCTCTTGGCGTCAGATGGAAAAACGACCCACACGGCGTGAGCCCCTGTGGGCCCCTGTCGTTTGTAGCAACAGGTGGGTGTACCTACACAGCCCTTACGTGTGTATTGGTGTAGAGCCTTACTTATTTTTTCATAATTATTGAATTTCGTGTTTATATTGAGTGAAATCAGTTAATTTAGGTGGGAATTAGTTAAACTTTGTTCCGTGAAAGTGCACAAATGAATACAAATGAAAAAATTAGTGTATCGTGAATTTACTTGCTGCCGCCAAATCTTACATACGAGCTTGTGTAACGAAACCACCGCTTTACTGAAGACCCAGACATGACTTTGTAAACAGTGACTATTGACTGAAATTAAGAATTAATACGGAAGACATGAATTGAAAATATAAAACAAGAAAAAGATTTATTAATACGGAAGACGTGGCTGTATGGACTCAGATCCTTTGCCTTTCCGCGACAGGGATAAAATTAAAAAACAGTCTGTGTAGGGATGCCGGAAATGAAATTAAGTATCGATATATATCGATATCGATATGTTTAAAAATATCAATATTAACATCTATATTTTTACTTATAAATATCGATATATCGGGACGATATGGAAAATAAAATATCTCATCTACTTCAATCATCTTAGGTACATTAATAGATAAATACTAATCCAATAGACAATTTTTAACAAATCAAAAACAACGATTAAAGTATATTATTCATTATTCCAGCCAGTATTTATCTGATAAAAGAATCAGAAAAACTCTTTGAGTTAAGTCCTCGCCTGTAAGCCGACGCCTGTTATTGGGTATTGCAAGATTTACAGCAGATACACCAGTATCATCGTAAATCGCAGATTCAGACAATTCATGACGTCATTTTCTGTCTCAGTTGGTTCACTAATAACATTTGAACTAGCAGACGGAACGAGCGAACTGGTTCTTATTGTATTTTATTGTATTTCGTTGAGGTTGTGAAGAACTTGGTGAAATATTATTCATTTCACTTGACCTTGCGTTTTTATTTTTAATTTGTTAAAAATGCATTATGATACTTTTTTTAGATGTGCAGCTAAATTTGTAGAATTACCACTGGTTTTATATCCTTTTCCACACCTATTACATGAAACGTTTTGTTTGTCTTTTTTTTAAAGTTCTACGCGACACCAGATATGTCTGGACTGCTTAAATATAAATTATTTTGTTTATATAAGAGAATTCATTATTGAATAAATTAGAAAGATTGTAGACTATTATCAATTCAAACGCAGGAATGTAGGTTAGCACTGAGCAAGTAACCATTAATATTAGGTTTTAACGGATATAAAAAACAATGCACAGGCCACAGAGATTATTGAATAAAATTAATGTTTTTTTTTTGTGAAGCAAGAAGGCAGGGGATCTGAGCCCACACAGCCTAGTCAGATACAAAATTGAATGAAATTACTGAACTCATGTACCACATTAAAAAGCAGTTTAGCAACGAATTGATTGAGTCTACCAATCAAATATAAGCAAAAGAAAATATCGTTTTTGATACATTTTCGATATTGGATTTTTGATATCGATATGTCGATGTATCGTTGCAAAATGTATCGGCTGAAAATATTGATTTATCGAAAAAAAAAATATCGGTGTATCGATATTTATCCGACAACCCTAAATCTGTGTTTTATTCCAAAGAGAATACAATTGGTTTTATTCCACAGCTGGTGTTCATTAATTTAATTTAAATAAAATGAGTTTTAAGTGTGAAATATGCCATATTAAAACGAGACGAACAGGCAATGAAAAACGCATATTTATGGCGAAATTTCCGCTAGATGGAGATCGGTATATTACTTGCCTTTTCATAATTCTAATATAGTTTTAATAGTTGTACGACTACAGAAAATAAACTTTATAAACTTTTTATCTTAATTAATGCTTGGTATGTAAACAAAAAATACTTAGTAAGAAATCAATTATTAAATTCTACCTATTATGGCATTATGATTGTATGATTATAATTAAAAAAAACTGTGGACTGTTTAACGTTATTTTATGTGTAAATAATTGTTTAAATAATTATTAAGAGATGAATTTGCTTAGCTTATATAGACACTAGCAATAAACGTCAATGCAGAAACCTTCTGAAACAATAAAACATTTTCTCTGTGTAGGTCAGGCAATCTGCCTCAGGTATCTCGTAAGAGAGATTGATCGTCACTAACACCGTGACTTATGACTAAATGTTAGAGTTTCCTAGCTACACGCCTGGATTGGTATCACTGCTTGACCTATTCTACAGTGATTGCCATTGAAATGTTAAAGTTTGGATAATAAGGTAGTAGGTGATCCTAATTTCCTTGAGGCCTAATGTCCTGGTCTCAGGTTGACAACGAATCATTACCAGCTTTGGTGTCTTACGGCGGCTTAAATTTCATACCATCAGGAAATCCGTCTGCTTGAATGCCTTCCATTGTCATTAAATAAAATGGTCTTAAAAATATGTCTAAATGAAAAGAGTTTCTTTTTTTTGAGTTGTAGGGCACTATATTTGGTTTGTATTCCATATTTGTTATTCAAGATATTATGTGGAATAGCATAGATAAGGAAAATGTTTTTGCCCGTAAAGTTATGAAAAGCCTATATTTTTTTTATTATAGTTGTAAAAAATGGGTAGCAGCCACTGGTAATGAAGATTTGATTTATGTTCCTATTGAAAAACTTCACCAGTTAAAATATGTCTGTGTCAAGCACTTTGCAACGAAAGACTTTAGGAAAAAGAAAACTAGACTAAAGAAAAAAGCAGTACCATGTATAGACATTTCACCAAATCCGCTTAGTGAAGAAATAATGAAAAACTTTCCATTGCATGTTGTTAAGGATGAAGTAATGGATGTCTCTACTCAAGATCATAATTATTTTATGCGGGATAAACAAGGTATATCATTAAGCATATCTTTAAACTTTGTTTTGTGGTGAAAATTAGATCTTGTAAATTCAATTCAAGTAAGTATTTAAGTATAATCAATGGTTTTTTTGTAGTAATTGATTTCATTATTTATTACTACTCATGTTATTTTTTACATATCATGTCAAATAGTTTTTACTAACTTGTTGCTAATTTCAAGGTTGTCACAACTTTATTGAACGTTGAGGATAAGTAAAGTGGACATGCTCAATAGTGTACTATTTATAAGAGGAAGACTACTCCTGAACATCAAAACTGAGCTCTGTTTTCCAGGAGACTAAAACCTGGATTTAGCGTCCGTTCTGCATTTACTAAGCAAAAAAGGGATCTTCAAGAGAAGAAAGGAGTCTAGTGTGGAGTCTATCTTAAGGTGTTTTCAGGAAGGTTCCTGTATACCACTGCAACGGTGCCATTGGGATCTGTAATTAAGTAATAGTCTTTTAAACCTGGTGGGAATGATCTTTTCTGGGACCTGAACTCAGGTTCAGATAACCAGCAGATTTTTCAAAGCAGCATTGCAATAGCTTTTTAAAATGCTGTGACATGGTGAGTATTTCATGTAGGTCAGAAAGGGCACATATTCTATTTCTTGGGCACAAGAGTCTGGGACCAAATTAATCTAAATATTTAAATAAAAAAAAATCTAAACTGCTTAGGTACTTAGCCTACTTCAATAATGAACCTCCTAACAATAAGTAACACTTTAAAAAAAGAATTAGCAAAATTGATCCATCTGTCCAGGCATGATGTGATGACCAAGGGAAAGGGTGGTTAAATAGGTTAGTCGAATATTTTTTACTATATTTATATAAACATCCATATTTTGTCCATTGTTATCTATGCACATAATCTCTTTACTAGAAAACGTTAGGAATGGAATCAATGAAATCTAAGGCAGTTTGGACTTTGGAATGCCCAGAAAAAATATTCAACTCCAATACATAAGTTGAATATTTTTTCTTTAAAAAAAATATTGATCTGTTGCAGCTCTTCTAATTTTGTAGTTGTCTGTTGTACAGTGACTAGCGCTGTTATGAAGCAGCAGTGGCGTAAGAGCGATTGACTTGCCTCGGTTGTTTAACAGCTAGCTTTTCCATCACGGTTTGCCTTAATCGTCAGGCCAGATTTGAGAAAACTGTAATGAATGATACCAGCACTAAAGAATTTTTTTCCATGCAGTTTGGGTTATAAATCATAGCCTGGCCTCAGCCTGCCTAGGGCTGTGCAATGCAATCGATAAAAACAAATGTGTCATCGAAGGTACCTACACAGCCTTGTTGCGACATTGTTATGTTACGAGTTATTTGTTTTCCATTATTACCCCCACATAATACCTGCAAAGTAGTGCAATGCTAATTTATATATTTGCACACCACAATGTGGTAGAATATGTTGGAAAGCTTAAATAATTTTGTAACAACCTTAACACACATATTCCGCAAATAAATATATTTTCTTTCTTTCTTTCTTTCTTTATGATATATCGAAGAAAAAGAAGTTTTTGCGCATTTGCTCTCTGAATTTCTTTAGTGACAATGAGTAGCCATTTTCCTAAGAACTTGAGAGACCAATATTTGTTTTGTACCTAAACGGCCGAATTTATACAAATACAAAAATAATATTTTGCCTGTTGGCAATAATACGTGTTATTAACAACGTTTTAACATTTTTCATTGTAATGAAAATTGATTCCGAAAAGTTACAAAATGTTCATTTCTGCCTTTCTTGTGAACTTGTTGCGGCGTTGTGTGAGTGTTATAACGGTCGACAAAATTAAAACAGAGAGTTTAAAGGGAGAAGTGCGTTCTCCGCGAGAAAGCGTCTTTCGGCCTTGTACAGTCACTACAGTCCTTTTATTTTGACGGTGAATATCCTTCCTCGGTTAAAATTTTGAGTAGAGCAAAGAATCGAAGGATTCCAGTGTTATATTTCTTTTATCCGTAAAATACTTATTAACAACTAGAACAGTGGTGGTAGATCTCAGTGCAGCAGCTTGCTCAGGTAAAGATCCATCGCCTTAATCTTGTCGCCATACTAGTGTGAATCGTTTTCTGTAAAATTCATAGAATTTTACTAATTGCCGATAATCAAAAACGTTACCTCAAAAAGCGAAGGTTTCAATTAAAAAATCTTTACGCATTTGTATGCAATATCGGTTTCTGTACATACTAGCTTTTTTGGGCTTTTTATTGACATACATTTTAAATGAATTGAATAGTCCCTCCATGTTGACGTCAAGATGGGCCATTTTACTAGCCTTTACTTTTTCACTTAAATTCTACATACATAGGTATCTTCACTTCTTACTGGGTAGGCAGAGAGTATCGAGTGCCAGACCTCACGATCCTGACAAACTTGTCTGGCTTTCTTCACATTCAGTCGAGAAAAAAGAGGAAATCCGTCTCCTTGTTTGCCTTCCAATATTATAAAAATAAAAAAATGTGTAAATCGCACACATATTTTTTTAAGAAGTTCCTAACCTTTACTAAGTACATATAGCGGCTGTTTTTCGTATTGAAGAAAGTTTTCTTCTGTCATACAGAAATAATAATTATTCTCTCTGTTTGCCTTGGCATACTCAGAATCCCACCAGGGTGGAGAGGTCAATCCACGTCTTCTGTTAATAAAAGAGATTATAGCTACCTAGTATGTATGTTGTGATATTGATAGATTTAGTATCTTAACTCAGATGCATATTGGTGCCAGTCTACTTCTCGTACTTAGTTGATTTTCAGTAATGGTTCGGGGACTGGTGAAGGTAGACTTGATAAATTTGAAACAACACAGAGATTAGGGTGGGGAATATAATCTGAGTTTTTTTTATACCCATGACCTTGGCAGCAACCGCACCAATGTCTCGAGTATGGAAAAGGAAATTGAGAGTAATTAAGTGTATGCCTTGTTGATTATTATTAGAGCACAGCCCGCGTATTTTTCATCTCTGTTCTCTCTGAGACATGCATAGCATCTTACCTTGAAACAAGTATTTGGGATGTCTCTGAGATGGAAGATACTGAGGGGGAGTATTTTTAATAAATATTTAAATTCTTGTTTTTTAGAAAAAATATTCCTACAGTTCTATTGGAGTATTTACACTCGGTCCATAGCGATGTAGGGAGTTGGTTGTTCTTAATTTTATTGGCGACGTTGTTCGTTATACAATCACTCATTAATGCAAACCGTAGTTCAATATTTCTGTTGGTATCCATACGTTCGACAGATTTAACTCTGCTGTCTTGAAGAGCACAGCCATTGCACGTAGAGGGAGAGGGTGTACTTGTTTTTCATAACCTTTAGTAGGAATAGGTTTAGGTTAGACTGGTACATAAACTAACGAATCTTTTTATACGAATTATTTTTAAATTGTTGGGTAGGGATTTTAGAGTCCTAAGAAGCAGTTGGAGAACAAAGTGTAATCGCAATCTCAGAATATGAACATCGTACTGGTGGGAGCTGCTCTGTATCTACGTAAGAAATATCCTTTTGGGACACAATTGCGGTATGGATTTTTGTCTAGCTTGTTCCGGGTAGTTTTGAAGGTGGCGAAATAATTACCAGAGCAATGTAGACAAGTAGCCGACTGTCGTTTCACATAACAGCTCTCATCAGTATGGTTCTGAGCACAGCGGAAGCATCGTGGTTTAGAACGGCGGAGTTTTAATATGTCCAAAACGGCAGCAGTTATGGCACTGTATATTTGGCAGAATATTTATTTCCACGGCCATAAGAAGTGTAAAAACAGTATACTTACATGTTTTGGCAAAGTCTGACTCGCAAAATTAAAGCCCACTGATTGCGTGGGAACCCATTTGGTGGTAACTATCTGTAAGTGTTCGCTGGGTCTGACACCTCGATTAAAGTACACCGCTTCACTTTTATCGGGGTTCACTACTATGCGCCACTTCCTGAACCAGTCGCCCAGGAGAGTGGCCGCTTTTCTGAGGTTACAGCCTATTTGTTTACCGCGACGGTGGGTTGAAAATAGAGCCGTGTCGTCCGCTAAGAGAGCTACGTGGACGCGCGGCGGTCTGGGAACGTCGTTCGTGTAGAGGGTGTATAGTATAGATGAGAGCACCGAGCTCTGCGGTGCTCCCGACTCTACGAGCCTACTGCTAGAGAGAGTCCCTTCTACACGAAATCTGAATTTGCGATTCGACAAGTAGTCTCGTACGATGAGAACTAGTCTGTTTGGCACGCTCATTTCGTAGAGCTTATAGATTAGGCCGTTGTGAAGTACTTTCCTGTTGACGTCTAGCTCTTAAAATTTTTCCACAACCAGTAGGCAGAAAGCAGCTTCCACAAATTCAGTCATAGACCACTTAGTTGGTACGCCTCTGGCTATACCAGGCCTGGTGACATTAAAGGAAGGTATTGATGTTACTAGCTTGGTAGCTTGTAAGCATGAGTTTCTAATAAATTCATTTGCATGCAGTTTTAATTTCTACAGCTACCATATTCCTCCCTACATTTTTTATTCCACCGTTGCTGATACTTCTTATTGTATGTAATAAATAGCCGGCCGATTTGAATGGGGCGATATATTAAGATCTGCGGATGGGTCAGTTTATGTCCGTGAAACAAGTACAATGAAAGTTCCCATGTCATCTGAGGAATATGTACATTCTTCTTCCAGTCTTAGGTGTGTGTATATAAATTGTAATGATGGGGTGTTCGTGTCTAGGCCGGGATTGGGACCGTGTACCGTCCACAGTGTGTGATGTGTTCATTTGTGCTTAACATAGAAAGAGATTATGTCAGGAGGTTCACCCCGTGTATGAAAATACACAACGGGCCTAAACAAGTGTTTGTTTTGTTAACTATAGTATACTTACGTTGATAACCTTTCCAGCACCCACAAACATAAAAAATATCAAGAAAAAGGATCTATATAAATTATGAGTAACAAATATTGCAAATAATTTCACAAGCACTTGTGTTTACCAACGACGTAACGTGATGCGTTATGATTTGATGCCTCCGCTTAAGAAAACCTTATCCTTTTGTCGGTTTAATTCCTATATGCTTTACGAGCACCGTAACATTAGCAAGTACATTGAACGCAGTCATCATCAACCTTGCATGACTCACCACTGCACCACCACTCACTCTTTATATCCGAAGCACATGTTTCTGGGTATGTTCAAAGCGGCAGCAGTTATAGCTTTAGATTGTCGGGAAGATATAAAATCCACAGCTAAAGCATTATAACACAATTCACAAATATTTGGGTAAAATTTGAGCACCAAAATGAATGATTTCTGATTGAGTAGATTTAGACAGGTTTTTTTAACAATAACTTTATACACCGTGTAAATTACTGAACGAAAAATGAAAACATGAATTCGGTACATGATAGACATGCATTTGTATGATATTGGAAGGCAAACAAGCAGACGGATTTCCTGATGGTAAGAAATTCACGCCGCCTAGAGACACCAAAGGTGGTAATGGTGCGTTGCCAACCTGAGGTCAGGATGTTAGGCCTCGAGCAAAAGTAAGTTTACCGGCTACCTTACCCTCCGAACCGGAACACGTCATGACGTTATGGCGGCATGAATATGTAAGGCGGTGGTACCAATCCGGGCGAGTCGCTGCCAAACTCTACCACCTAGTCAAATGTCACGGTGTTAGTGATGGTGAGCCTTTGCTCGCCTTTTACGAGCTACCTGGCAAGGAAGGCAGATGGTCTACAAAGGAGCCCGGACCAACACGGGGAAAAAATTTGAGTTTTAGCCAAAACGTCTAGGGATTATTTTTTAATAATTAAAATAATCGAAATATGGCGATTTGACCAGTTTGAGTCCACAAAATCCAGATCGCGTGGATGTAACTACAAGTTAAAAATCTTAAATTTCTTCTTATCTATAGTCACTACAGACAGAGGCCACTCACTGCGAAATTTTTGTTTATATTATTCTTTTGGCATTTTAGTTGAACTATTAAATAATACTGAACTCAAATACAACTAAAAATTAATTGCCCTTGGATGTAACTAAAAGTTAAAAATCTTAAATTTCTTCTCTATAGTCACTACAGACAGAGGTCACTCACTGTGAAATTTTTGTTTTTATTATTCTTGTGGCATTTTAGTAAAACTATTAAAGAATACTGAACTAAAATGCAACTAATATATCAAACTCAAAACTATAACTTTACCTTAATTACATGTTTATAAGGTCAAACCAAACTCAAACCAAATAGTGGTCTGAGTACCTATTGCATTTCGTTCGATTTTATTAAAAATTGCCACTGTAAAAAATATTTTAAAGGAATCGATATCAATTTATAAATTGCTATTGACGCATTTGGCTCACTGGCTGATGTAGTTTTTTCCCGTTAAAAATCCCTTCACTAGCTAGCCAGTCATTTTTCCCGTTTTATAATATCCGAATCGGACAAATATGACGGGAAATCCTATTAGCTGGCAACACTAAAATTAAGTCTTGCTCATGCTGGGTTTGTCACACAGGTTTGTCATTAGCAGCATGAATTTAGTAAGAAAACAAAATCTTTATTTGAATTGCTGCCTCCTATGTACTAAGCCGTTAAACTATTTTTTTAAGATAAAATAAGTTATTTCAGGTTTTTTCCTTCGTCATACGGAAAATGTTAAATAATTTAATAAAGGTAAAGAGTAACGTTGGGATTCGCATTTTACAATGCTTTAATTGATACATATGAAAAACCATTCAATTATTTAACAATCGATTCTCGTTTAATAAACGTTCTATTTTCGAGAAGTCGCGACATTTTCACACATTACAAATTACTCCTAATCCTGTTACTCCGTCTGATTATCGACGAATTTCTATTCTACCATTCCTGTATTTTGGACGTTTTGATACAGTTAGTTCACCATTAATTTTCTTCTTTCCTTAACTCCCAAAAGTTATTGAATGACCTTCAGTATAGTTTCCGTCCTTGGCACATTACGACCACTGCTCTCGTAAAGATTACAAATGACATTCCTTTCGAGATGCTAACTTTACTTGACTTTAGTAATGCCTTCAACTCTGTGGATCACAACGTGTTATTGGCAGTGTTAGAAAGTTTAAATTTATCGCTTGCTTCTGTTAACTGGTTTCGCAGTTTTCTACAGGGACGAAAACAATTTGTTCAAGCGGGTGAAGCTATGCCATCTTGGTTTATTCTCACTAGCGGTGTGCCTCAGGGTGGAGTTTTGTCACCTGTCCTATTTTCATCTTTCTATAAAACTGTAATTCAGTTCTTACCCTCCCTTTTCATCCTTTATGCAGATGATCTTATCTTTTAAAGTGAAAGTGATCTAGTCTGTAT
>NJDD01012335.1:0-11030 GCA_002245505.1 Calephelis nemesis | reverse complement strand
CCTCGCCAAGGACATCCGCGACACGCGCACCGCCGTCGCCGCCGCCAAGTGTACCATCGACTCCATGAGGTTTTCACATACTTGCTCTCTCTGGTCACGGGTACAGTTAACGACCAGCGCCCACATAATTTAGCTCTTGGTCTATCACATTTATCACTCACTATTGTAAACATGTGTAGGAAGAACTTCGAAACTAATTGTAATTTTATTCAATTTGAAAGTGAATAATACAGTTTATTGATAGAAGAAGGCGTTACATTGTGGAAATCCATACTTAAATAAAAAAAAAAAAATTAAATTTACCGCCAAAAAATGTGTACGTATTATGGCGTTATAAAACAGACAAAATAGTGCGCTATGAATGAATTGGACTTCGGAAGGTAAAACTCCCAAATATGTCCAGCTCCGCACAAGACACACCACTAAACTGTTTTATTAGCATCAACAATACGCACACTACTAAAAACTCAACGTACGTTTCGGTTCGTAACCGAAGCATCATCAGGAAAATTCGACTGCACTCCACGATGGTCGAGCAGATACAGGTGCACTATTTTGCCTGTTTTGTCACGCCATAATACGTATAGATTTTTTGGCGGGAAATTGCAAATTAAATAATTTTATTTGGATTTGAATACAGTTTGGATTGTATAGAGAAATAAACTTTTAAGTTTTATTACCTAAAGTGTGAACTGAAATATATGTCGAGCTGTTTCATAGGTCTGACCGCGACGCGAGTATGGCGGAAATGCAGCAACTAAAAGCGAAGGTTAAGGAACTGAACGCTAAGCAAATAGCCCTGAACAAGGAGAAGGCGGAACTGGATGCTAAGGTAAATTCGGTTCATCCTCACAGGAGTAAAATTATCGGAAGGTATATTCATGTTTTTGGAGATGTGACTGGTTTTTGGACTTCGTGCATACGTTGAAATGACTTTTCGTGGTTAGTGATGCAAATAAAAAAGATTTACCCGCTGTAAAATGTAACATTTATATTGACCTGGTACCTTTTATTATTCTTTCTGTACTACACGAAATTTGGCAAACGGGTAGTAAGCAATTCAGATTACTAGATAATACAGTATGTAAGGTACGGTAGGTATACTACCAATATGGGCGTTAAATGTATGAAGATTTATGCTAACGTGGATTTGTATGGAGTTAACATACTGATTTCAGGCTAAAGCTTCAGAAGGGGCGGGAGAAGACGGCAAACTCAGTATGATGGAGGTCACTTTAAAACAACTCAAGGACAAGGTATGGCTATTGTGATATATTTTATACTTAGAAACAATAATTATTATAGAAAATAGTAATATAGAACTTTTGATTAAAAAGTTTGTTTAAAATTAGCTAATGATGTTATTTAAGTTTTGCATGTGATTTCGACACTAAAGTACCCGTCACGAGAAGCTATAAATTATGTAAACAAACATCTTTTACCAAGTAATTATTTTTACTTCGAGACAATAATGAACTGACCATATTTAATCGAAATAAAAATATAGACGGGTTATATGAAAGTAACAACCTACTTAATTTAGTCGGATCATATCTAACGACTGACGTTTGAGTGTCTTGGTACGGGGACGCGCCGGACGCCGGGAATGCAAACCTTTTTGAAATAAACGCGTCATTCGAGTTTTGAATTTTTCATTGCTTTGTTAAAATCGCGGATTTGGTTGTTATTGTTATTTTTTTTATCTTTTCGTTATCACTTTGTTATTGTTGTTAGTTTTGTTAATTGTTGCCTTAATTTTAATTTTTTTATCCATTATTTGTTACTGTGTATTAACATATAATGAAGCCAGTACCCAGTACATCTAAGGAAATCAATTTGCCACGAAAAAAATGTCAAAACATACGTAATTTATTATACATATTTAAATTATTAATTAATTAAATATAAAAAAAAATACTTTTATCTTTGAACCAAATGTTGTTAACTCCCGAACGTTTGTTTACATAATTTATAGCTTCTCGTGACGTGACTTAATAATTATTAATACTGGCTTTAAATTTTCTTTAATGCATCAAAAAAAACTAATTAAATGTTTTATCAACACCGGCAACACCATGTGTCTCAGTTGCGTTGACGTTTTAGACATAGGAAGGTCATCTTCTTGAAGGTCCTAAGTAATATGATTTAGAACAACGTCACCGTCAACTTATTTTACATCGATCAGCAAAAAAAACTGTACAATATATTGAGATGTTCGAGTAATTATTCGAGTTATTTTATATAAAATATATTTACCTTCCTTTCAGGTTGACGCAGCTAGAGCAATTGTAGAAAGCAAGAAAGCGGACTTGGAAACAAACAAATCCCAACTTTCAGAACTATCTGAGACAGTCACCCAGCTGAGCGAGAAATGTGAGGTGGTTTGGAAGTTGTACGAGCAAAGGAGAGACGAATACGTGCAGAACAGGAGCACCGCGCCGACTGATCAGTGGCCGACCGGTGAGTTGGGTGTGGGGTGGTCTGAGATAGAGTGTATATACATTGTATGTTGGTCAGGTTGATTTGAAATGAGTGAATTGGATTTAAACGTGCGAGATGACGTATTGTTGATTTATATAGTGCAACGTAAAAAAGAAATCTATGCATATTTTTTTTTTATTTCAAGTAAATATAGGGAAAAATGTATTTTCAAATTTGAATTATACATAAATTCGAAATAGAATACTCTATGAGATATGTATTATGTCGGTAACTGGAAAGTAAGAAGGATTGTGTCGGTGCAGAAGCGGAATGGGGACCGCCGGAAGAGTCGTGGGGCGCGACGGAGCCGGCCTGGGGGGACGCGCCCGCTGCCACCGGTCAGTGCCGCCATCTTGTTATCTATCCGCCATCTTGTTATCTATCCGCCATCTTGTTATCTATCCGCCATCTTGTTATCTATCCGCCATCTTGTTATCTATCCGCCATCTTGTTCTGCCATCCGCCATTTTCTTATTGATCGCTATTTTATTTTACTGTCGGCCATCTTGTCATACTGTTTGCAATTTTCTTACAGTGTTAGTTATCTTGTGTATAGTTCGGTTATTACTGCTATACCTACCTAGATATGTTCGTAGCGTGACGGAAGGCAGCAATTGCTGTTGCGCTCTTTCAGTCTTACTCCCTGAGAAAGCTCTATCCCGCCATTATTTGACACGCAAATGACATAAATTATCCATGTATGGGAGTTGGACCAAGTGCTGCCCAGAATGAACACATAGTGGATTATGTACTTTAGGCTCAAACTAGTCTGTCTACAAGCGAAATTTAACGAAATCGGTCCGACGATTTTTGACAAAAATATATTGTTAATTATTTTTATTGACGAAAAAAGTTATTCTTTAGTGTCTTTTACTGATTGATACAGTAGTTAGTTAAAGTAATTACGCACACTATGATTACAATGATTTATTTTAGGATTGTGATCTTATAATCACTAACTTAATCATCACCATTGTCATCGATAGCAAATGTATTGAGAAACAGAGTAGGACGCCGAATCTTGTTGTTTAGCCCACACTAAAAACTAAACAAGGCACATAATCTGCAAAGTTATTGGCAATATTTAGTAGCTCTCTAGCTATATTTATAACCCATATATTATGCCCATTTGGTCGTTATTGTCATAAAATGAAGGGTTTAGGTAAAGTCATAATTTTCGTAAATAACTATTACAACACTCGTTTTAGAGCCATCTTATATTAAAAGAAGGTACTTTCTACCATTTGCGACTATTAGTTCTTCTGTCTGTGAATGAAGGTAGTAATTTGAACTAGTTAAAATTACGACTTGTTTTCGAGAACAATATTTACGTAGAGTGTCTGAAAATAATGTAAGTATATTTTTATGTAATATTTTTTTTTTGTTATAAAGCTGTTCTTAACTGAAACTTAAATAATCAATATTTGAAACAACAGTATCATTTATTAAAAAAAGTTAATCCAATAATACTAAATTAAAAAATATATTCTATTGGGTCGGTAACGACCCGTGGGGCATACGCAATTACTGAAATGTAGGGTATTTTATTTTCAGATTTGAATAGGGCACTTAAAACGAATGAATTAATTTACGCCATGACGTTGCTTTTGACGATGAAGTGGAGGGTGCTGGATTTAGATTGATCCACCAGGCAATGGTAACGGGTCTGACTATGACTCCAGCGACGAAGATTTAATCAATTTTGACCAATTACACGAAACCACTTGCCCGCTTCGCCCGCTGAATCAAATTCAAGATCTTGATGACGATGAAGAAGTTCTTGGTGCACTATCAACATCCAGGTCCACAGTATTATCTATAAAAAGCGAGGTGAAAGTGGGATTTACCCACTTTCACCTCGCTGTTTTTATAGAGATCTCTATTTGAGATTTGCCTCAAAAAAGCCGGGAGAGGTTTCCTTGACTACCTAGGTTCGTCTTAGTTGTAGATAGTAGTTTTGATCCCATTACATTTCTTGAATTATTTTTTAACCACGATGTAATTATGCATATCGCAAAGTAATCAGTTATTTATGCAGCTCAACAGGAGAACATGTGTTTCGCCTTATCTGATAGTGACATTTATTGCTTATTGGGCATTCTCATTTTGAGTGGATATTCTCCTGTACCAAGACGCCGTATGTACTGGGAAAACAACGAAGATACTCGCAACATTTTGGTAACGAAATGTATGAGTAGGAACCAGTTTGAGGAGATACTTAGATATTTTTATGTGGGGGATAAAATTAACTTAACTTCAAATGATAAAATGTCGAAGGTACGGCCAAAATGGGAGCCAATTGCATAATTTTTTTGAGCATGTCAAATAAGGCCGTACTTGCTGCTTTATGACTTTGGTATTGTTAACATGCTGATCCATACCATGTTCGTGCTGAAAGAATTGAAACAGGACTTGGACACAGGTCCCTATCGGTGAATATTGTCTAAAGTTCTACCTTCGGTAAGAAGACATAACGCCGATCACATAATAATATGTAAAGCTCCATCTAGACTTATATGTGCTTTATGTAAAACGAAACTGTAACAGCCTGCCAAAAGTGTGGAGTAAACTTACATTCCAAGTGTTTTCAGGAAATTTATACATAATTATTTTACTACATTTTTTTAATTTATGTCTATAATTAGAGGCTAAGTTTTAATATCCAAAATTAAAAAATAAATACACTACTGAATAAAGTCTATTTATTTTTACATTACCTTATGTCCCACTGCACAGATCTGACCTAGGGGTCGTTTGCGACCCTTAAAAAAAATCATATTTCTGATTATTATTTTCCAACAGGAGCCTCATATAATTAAAAACAGAACATAAATCTAGCACATATCCAAAAATCAAAAAAATCAACTCTAAAAATAGTTCTGGGCATATATGGGATAATGGGGACAACATGGGGATGACCCATGTTGGTCCGGGCTACTTTGAAGAATAGACCATCTGTCTCCCCGCCAGGCAGCTCGTAAAAGGCGAGCAAAGGTTTACTGTCACTAACACCGTTACATCTGACTAGGTAGTAGAGTTTCGCAGCGACTCACCCGGATTGGTATCACCGCCTTACCTATTCCTGCCGTCATAACGTCAAGACATGTTCCGGTTTGGAGGGTAAGGTAGCCGGTAAACTTACTTTTGCACAAGGTCTAATATCCTGGTCTCAAGTTGGCAACGCACCATTACCACCTTTGGTGTCACATCACATCGTGAAAATTTAGAAGACAACTAACTCCTAGTATGATCTTGTCACTACTCAAAATCGTTGTTTTTATTTTAGTCTCCAACAAGTCTACGAAATGTTAGAATAATTGTCAAAACTATCTAGAAACCAAATTAGAGATTTTGAAAATCTTAATCAGTAAGATATCCTATTGGATGTTTTTTCTTTGACAATAACAATTCTTAAAAAGAAATATATTTTTTTCAAAACTCCTCGGATCTGTTTCTTTGAACTGTCGTTTATAGGCTAGTGTTAGCCTTAAGTACTTAATCCACTGTGTGTCCATTCTGGGCAGCACATAGTCTAGAACTGGTCAATGTTCTTTTTATTTGTTTGCGATTGAGATAGACTGTGAGTAATAACATTGAACTGATAGAGTATAACAGCCGATGCTTCTTTCCGTTTTAACTTAAACGCGGTACAGCGGTGATAGTCAAACTGTAGTTGGCGTAGTGGTTTCTGCTTTCGGATGTACTTAATGCTAATTTCTGGTTTTGCCGCTATTAGCCTTTTTCCTGGGAAGATTAAAAAAATCCGCTAGGGGCAGCACCGGTGGGGGGTACATATGTTTTGATTTCTCTATTGACAACAACGTTTAATGTACGTCTTATTAATATTAGAATAAATAAATATTGTGATCAAAAAATATAAGAAAATATCACGCCTACAAAACATTGTGCATTCGCTAATTGCACGTCTGATAGTCGGTACTAGCAGGATGGTGTCTTCGTGCCTTTTATAAAACCACAAATTGACAAAAAAAGTGTTTGGAGTGGATTCACTTATCACGAAGAGTAGATTTAACAGTTGAAAAAATAAAGAAACATACTTATACTTGTACAAAACACTTTATTAATTCAATTGGACCAACAGCGGAAAATCGTAATCCATTGCCAGCGACAGTTTCAAAGGCTGGTAATTGTTTATTTAATGAGGTTATATTTTATATTTGTTGTTGTTATATTATCAATATTAATGATAAATAATCAACTAAAATTTCTCTTTAATCACGCATAAAATATGAAATTTTGTGGTTTAGGTATTGCCTAATTTTTTGTCTTTATTCCATTCTTTTAATTTTGATGTGCATGTGAGTGCATCATAACCGTAACGTACAGTATAATCCTCAAGTTTGTAAATTAAAGCAACAATATGAGAACAATTCTCTGAAGGAGATGCTGGACACTGACACTGAGCATTTATAATTTTGCTACTATTCTTTTCCAAAGCTATACTTATTTTATACTTCACAGTGACTCGAAAAGAAGATTGTACGTCTGCTCTTAAGTAATACACCAAATCATTCGCATTGTCTTCCATATTTGACACGAAGTCACTTAAACAATATTGTCTGCCTCTTTGAAGTGCTTCGAGTTTCCACAATTCGGAAGCTGTTCGTCATCGACAGATAAAATAGCATTCAAATCTAAAGTATCAATAGGACCGGTAGTAATATAATTATACATAATAAATAACATGATAGCATAGCAAAAAGAACGAGGGATAGCTTGGGATGGAAAATTTGCCCAGTTTGTAGTAGGAAAAATGCAGGATTTTGAACTTGGTGGAGTTGGATTGAGTAATTTCATACGTTGCTGTTTATTCGCTATACATTTACCACCATCAATTCCAATAAAAAATTTTTACTAATAGTAAAAAAGTTTGCAATGCATTCTTTGATTCTTAAATATACAAAAAACAACAAAAAAATATTTTAAATGTTAAAAATTTAAACAACTCAATGACACAAACGATAAAATTTATGAACCAACTAACCTTTCAACTAGGACATTTTTATTACCTGACACGGTTAAGCCACGACATGCAAGCCATCGTTTTTTTTTTGCATGCAAATTTTAATTCGCCCCAGATACATCATCTTCTGTTAATTCCATAATAATTTTATATGTTTAACGTTGTTGTCAATAGAAAATTCAAAACATATGTACCCCCCACCGCTGCTGCCCCTAGCGGATCTTTTTTTAATCTTCCCAGGAAAAAGGCTAATTGTCCTTGTGTGGTGTGCGCTGTTGTAGTTAGCATTTATTATCAGTTGGAGTTATTTTTGTGTAGTTTGTGCTTAGTCTTGTGTTGCTTATTTTTTATTTTTGCTGTTTTGTATTGGTCCATTTTATTACCAATTTTTTTTTTCAAATGTTGTTGATGGCGCCCTTAGTTGAGTAGTATGTGGGCGGTAGGCATGTGGTGTAGTGTAGTGTGTCGGTGCGGAGTGTGACGTGCGGTGTGGTGCGGCAGGTACGGAGGCGGTGTGCGGGGGCCCGCGGTGGCGGTGCGTGTACGAGTTCACGGCCCGCACCGCCGACGAGCTCACTCTGCAGCCCGGCGACCTGGTCAGTACCTCGATATACTACTTATACTTATATTTTATTTCAAATGGAAATCCTTATAGGATCCACATGCAGTAAGACTCATTACAAAATAGCAAAGTAAAATAGTCATAATAAAATTACTCTGATTTGATTGATTGGATATGGCACACAACAATGTACATAAATAACTTATACTCAACATCCTGTTGGCACAAGAATTTACCATTTTCTAGTGAAAACAAAGATGATCAAGATTGGATCAGTGCCCGATTAGCGACAAGTTTTCCACCTACCCCTTTGCTTGTAGCTCCGCATATCTTTAAGCCGATATGGGCGAAGATAACCGAACACATATTCTGGCAAATTTTTTTTTTTTAAATCTTTTTTTTTTTAGAGGCCTTAGTTCACTCATGGTGACTATGCCGCCCTCACTGGGGAATACAGATGCAATTTGTAAACAAAATATGATCAGCCGTGTCTCTCAGCTCTTGCTGACAGACACCGCTGAGCATACCTGTACAGGGACTTTGCTTGGTCCGATATCGGCGAGCTAAGGACTGTATTTATTACCCCGATGTTTGAAGAATCAAAATCTAACCCCAGCTGAGTTCGAAATGGTACAGTGAGGTCACATTCAAACAATAAGTGAATCAGATCTTCCTTAACCCCACAAACTTCACAAAGTGGTGTCGGCTTGTGACGCACCATGTAATAAAAATTATTAAGAGGCATATGACCACACCGCAACCTCAACGCATGTACAATTATATCCCGAGAAAGACCAGCACCGTCAAACCATGGTGTTTTTCTTATCCCAGCTTGGATTGTATTAAACCATATCCCTTTATCTGCTGAAATATTTTTAAAAGTTTCACTCCAAAGTTGAAGATATCTAGATCTTACTTCGCATAACAGCTCAGCAGCGTAAGGTTTCAGATTTAGCTCAATACCATCCACAGCTGCCATGCCAGCTAACCTATCTACTACTTCATTTGCTTGTACTCCTACATGTGAAGGAATCCATTGGAGCTTAATTTGTTTAGTGGTTCTCAATTGTAATATCAATTTGATAGCCTCATATGCTATTGGCGACCCAGTTTTGTGCAATACGCATTTAAGAATATGTTGGAGTGCACTCATAGAGTCACAAAGAACTACAACTCTATCACAGGGAAATGTCATCACATACGATAAAGCCTTAACTACTGCGATGAGTTCTGCCCTCATTATTGAACAATCTGCTCTTAATTTAAATTTCATTCCAGTGTTTAATTGAGGATCAAAGAAAGCGGCACCAGCTTCACTTGTAGTTTTAGAACCATCCGTAAAAATTAAATAATACGAACAATATGTTTGTGCAATCATTGACGTAACCAAATCACACATTGTAACCGATTTTAACTTACGTTTAGGGCCAACCAACCCTTTGACGTCAATGTTTATATGTCTACTTAAATCAATGTTTGTTATCCGAGAATTAAAGGAATATATATCTAATATACTATTACTTTCTACGTTTTCTTGCTTATATGTCATAGCAATTTCAGTCAAAATGGGTTTCTTTTTTTTTCGCCAATAAATTCCTTCACATTTACATAAAAGATTCTCAACTACATTAATTATAACTTTACCACTAGGCTTAGCTAATAATTTAAGCCAGTATTTACCTCCTAACCAATGTCTTCTTATGTTTAGTGATGGGAGACAAAGTTCATTTTCCATGACATGGATCGGAGTAGTTCTTAAAAATGAACCACAAACTCTCATTGCCCTATTTTGTAAAACATCAAGTTTTTTTAAATGGCTGTGGGCACAATTGCCAAACAAAAAACTGCCATAATCTATTTTACTCCTAATTAAAGAACAGTACAGCCTACGAATATGTTTAGGATGAACGCCCCATGAACTTCCAGCAAGAACTTTCAAAATGTTTACATTCTTATACATTTTTTTACTCAGTTCGTTAATATGTACTCCCCATCTTAGGTTAGAGTCTAACCATAAACCCAAATATTTAACTTTTTTGACTATATTCATTTTTATCCCATCTACAATTATATTTGTGTTATAGAATTTTCTTTTTTTACTAAACAGACAAATTGAACTTTTTGATTCTGATAGAGATAGGCCAATAGTTTCCAGCTTTAGTTTCAAATCAATGATAGCGGCACCTAATTTGACCTTTGCATTATTCAAACCTTTCTCAGTATTATGAAAGGTATGATATAAAAGGAAATCATCCGCATACTGAGAACATTCAATGTTATTTAATGTTTTACATGTTGACATTGTTACAACATTAAAGAGTAAAGGTGACAACGGGTCACCTTGAGCTAAGCCCTGGTAGCTTGCCTTATTACAACTTCACCTTTTTCATTTTGAATACGTAAATATCTATTACATAAATAATTCCAAAGGTATGCACAAATTTTAGTACTAGATGTTATTTCACTTAGGGCATTGGTAACAGCTTGTATATTAACATTATTGTAGGCGTTGTCAACATCAACAAAGCACGCAATTGTAGACATATTACTTGAAAACCCTAACTGTATATTTGATACAAATTTGGTAAGACTATCCAAAGAAGATTGAGAACGTCTAAAGCCAACAGTGTGGGCCAAGAATAATTGTTTACTCTCTATATACCATTCTATTCTATTATTAAGGATTAAATGAAAAATTTTACATGGGCAACTCAACAAAGAAATTGGACGTAGGGAAGATAAAACATTAGGATCTCTACCCGGTTTTAAAATAGGGACAATTTTGATATTGCGCCACTGACGTGGCACCACACCTGTATCCAAAATGAGGTTATAGATATGTAATAAAAATACCTTACCCGATGTAGGTAAGTTAAATATCATAGAGTAAGACACGTTATCTTCCCCAGTCGCAGTATCCTTGCGCTTTAAGCAGTTGTCTAACTCTAAGAGAGTAATTCTTTTTTCTAGATGACTATTAGGCCTATTTGAATTTAATATCAA
>NJDD01012334.1:11792-25677 GCA_002245505.1 Calephelis nemesis | reverse complement strand
TTAAAAAACCGGCCCGCCTCAAGATTAATTATAATTACTGGCCCGCCATTAGATTTTTTTAAGTAACCGGCCCGCGGTCAAAAGAATTTGCCCACCCCTGAGTTAAACTGTCAAATATAAAATGATTTAGCTCTAGTTAGAAGTTAACTCGAGAGTTAAATATCTAACCCAGGAATGTGCAAGCGGCCTTTAGAAGCATTTATTTTCCACCACACTACCACGCCGCACTACCAGTAGTGTCGTGGGTACTATTCCCATGTTATTCCAAGTCTCCCTAGATGTGCTCATAAAAGGCTAGCATATTATGTTAAATGGGTCATCACTCTTCAAACAAGGCCACTGGTACTAGAACTGTCCGCAGCTATTTCTAACGCCATATGTTCCAGTCCGGAATATAGAGTTAGCCTGCTGACTGGTAGATAAAAATAATATTTCTTTTTGAAGTTATACTTCTTTTGGCGCGTTAAGAAAAAATGATGAGGGTAAATTTTTATGATGCGCGCGCACACCGTCACGAAAAACCGACATGATGAAGTTTTTATATGAAGCTATAGATAACATTTTAGTTTTTCAAAAAAAGGTACCTTAAATATTAAATAAACTTTATTTAACTAAATAATGCATTATAATAAAACTTTTAATGTATTAAATACCTTTTTTCTATGGTAAGTGTCATTTTGTCTACAAATGTAAAATAAGGCAAAAGATAAAAATTTTAAAAAGATTTTTATCTTATTACGCCGAAGAAGTATAACTTCTAACGCGTGTACATAAGTACACACACAATTTTTTTATGTAATAGGTAAAACGGCGTACCAGCACGGTTTTCCTGATAGTGATTTATATGCGTTGCTGTTCCAAGGCCGGTGTTTTGAGCCTGCTTTTCAAGACCAACAAGGGGGAGGAAGCGTAGTTCACTTGCAGTAGAAGTTCCAATTGTATTTCATTTCTCTATCTATAAAAAAGCTACTTAAACACAAACAAGCGTCAATTAACGTTTTTAACCGAATTTACCCATCAAAATGAAAAAAAAAGTAAGAGGTCTGCGGAAATGGCTATTATTTTTATTTATAAACTCTTACGATTCATGCAATAATAGCCCTGGAACATGTAGTTGTTAAGCAGATATTGAGTAAAGATAAGTTCTGACATCACGTAATTGCGTAGATTATTTTATCGAACTGGTTTCCAAATATTATTACCATAATGGCTGTAACAGAATAATTTATTACTGAAACAAGCAATACCTATACGTAAGTAGCTTTTAATCTAGGCGCAGATTGGCAACGCAGCGTTAAATTTGGTGTCTATGAGCGACGTATTCTAATCTAAAGATAGTAAAATATCGTTGTAATTAATAGTGTGTCTAAGGGCCACTTGCATATTCCCGGGTTACATTTAATATTGAGTTAAACTGTCAAATATAAGGCGATTTAACCCTAGTTAGACAAATAACTCAGGGTTAAAGTAGTAGTGGTAGTGTACGGTAGATATGACTAAATTAATCTACCTTTATATTAAATATAATAAATTATGAAACTTATGTTCATAAATAAATAAAATGTTTATTAAAAATGTAAATAAGTGCTGTGATTTAAATGTAGTTTTAATATAAATATGTAACTTCTTTAAATTTAATTAAATATTTGTACACCACAATGTGGTAGAATATGTTGTATTCATAAATATCTTTGTAACAACTTTTTAACACACATATTTCGGAAATAAATAATTTTCATTTTGTTCAAAGAACGTGCAAGTGGCCCTAAGTAAACATTTTAGATAGCCCCCGACAGTACCTTACCTACCTTTACCTAAAACCCTTTCGATCACGTCAGCTTTCAAATAAAAAAGCGCATTGAAATTCTATTTTTTCTTGGAGCTACGAAGCCATACCTACATACACGCACGACAAACACCCCTCGTTTTCCGTCGGGGCAGTAGCGGTTTTAGTAATTGCAGCGCCCTGGGTGTAATTTATACGGCGCCCCCTATATGCCGCTCAAAACCATACTAAAAGATATATAATATATAGCAACCAAGATCTGACGCCCCTTGTGATGATCTTGGCGCCCTGGGCGGTTTCCCAAACGCGCCATACCCAAACTCCGTCCATGCGTCGGGGTTAGTTGTGCAGTTTAAGATATTTTCGGATATAATACATATTATAGCTTGTTGATTCAGGTCTTGTAAAGCTTCAGCCCTCCACCTTCAAAGTGCTTCCGATGCGGGGCTGCCGGGGGGAGTCGGGGGACTTCCCTTGGCCAGCACGGCCTCGCACGCCTGGGGGGCGACTCCAATGGCCGGAGTTGCCCCTCTTTCATCGCGGGAGGAGGCCTGGTGAGGACCGGGCCGTAGCCGCGGAGCGAGATGGTGAATGCCAACGCGACCCTATCTCGCTCCTTGCCGGGCGGCAGGAAGGTCATCGTGTGGTTTTTAGTCGGTTCGAGTCCGACATAACCCGCCATTCTCCCCCGAGAATGGCACACGTAAAAAAAGATCTTGTAAAGCTTTAGGTAATATATATATATTAATAAAGTAAATGCAGTTTCCCGTGGCTTCGTCCGCGCATCATTTCGCGAAGGTTGATTTAAGATTTCGGGACAAAATGTATACTTATTTTAAGTCGAACTAAATTACAGTATTGTATTTATTTAAGTTTGCTTGTACGTGTGTAAGGCTACGGATGCGAAGTTTGATAATGTAAATGTTATAATAAAAAAATAAAAATGACAATTTTAGCAAAAAAATAGGTACAGTTACAGTGCAACTTGCAAGTCAGTAGGTATGAAAAGTCCACGTTCGTATCTAAATTTTGGTAATTGGTTAGGTATATTTTTTTCGCTCTTTCGTAACCAGTTACCAAAAAAGTTTTTTTTTCCATTTTCATAACCAGAGCTTCTTGTCACTTATGGTCTCCTAGCACTTTCTTACTACCTTTAGCATTTCGTACCCGATAAACGGTGTTCTAAAAAACAGGAAGGTACCTACCTACCTACTAAAGTATTAATCATCGACTAGTTCTAGCTTAGTTATTTAATACTGATATGTAAAACCACAACAATTGCGACCACAAACACCGAGACAAGAAGATTATAGATATCTGCCACATTTTTACTTATCACTTAGTATAAAATTATCTGTATATTCAAACGTTTCACTACATTTTTTTATGATAATGGAAGGCAAACAAGCAGACGGATTTGGCGTTGCCAATCTGAGTCCGGTATTTTAGGCCTCGAGCATAAATAAGTTTACCGGCCACCTTACCCTCAAAACCGGAACACGGCAACGGCAAGCATTTGACGTTATGTTGGTAGGAATAGGTAAGGCGGTGGTACCAATCCGGGGGAGTAGTTTCACCTAGTAGATATGCAGTATTAAGGCCCCATGTTTAGTCAGCCAGAAGAGCCAATCACCGCAACCCCCGTTCCATGATTACTATGAAATATTGCGCTCTAAAGTAAACGTCTTAAGCGACAAATCACTATTTTTGACACTATAAAAGTAATTTGAAAAAAAGTATAAAAACTGAAACACTTATCTTTTAGGTATTGTACCTACTTATCTATGTTTATATTAAATCTGGTGTCGATATTTTCATAATTGAAGTAGACAGTTTTGTTTTGCTTTAAAAAAAGGGTTAACTTTTTGATTCTTTTCTATCGAGCAAAGTGAAATGTATCGTGTTTTGGAAACACTAGTCTTATAAAGCATATTCATGTTAATCTTATGTATTTTTGTCACCAAGATCTATGATTGCTTTGTATGAAAAAACATTATATTGCTGAGGTATTTCAGCGTATATGGACCCTTAAGTTATATGTATAGTGTTACCTATTATTATGTTTGTAATTTCTTAACTTTATAACTTATGATGACTTGGAAAAAGATATGGGACAATCTCCAAATTAATACTTAGTACAAATCAATAATCCTAAAATTAAAAATTGTCAGTGAACCCCCGACGTAACCAATATCATGTAATTTAGCCAAGAATCATAACATCTATCATTTAAGCTTTCAAACATAAAAACTTTCATCAAAATCGATCCATCTACAGTTTAATATTAGGTATATAAAGTAAGTATAGATACCGTCAGTTTTTACCAGTGTCTCTCTGTTTTTGGATTCACAACCAATAATATGATGATACGTCATTCACGTACAGCACGTTATTGATTGGATGTCAATTTTAACAGTATTTAGCTTAATAAGTGTTTTAATATTTTTCGTGATAAAGCAGAGTGAATTTTGTACACGAAATATATTTAAAGATTGAAAGTGTTGGCGTTAAAATCGAAATGGCATGCTCCGCTGGTTCGGTCAATGTGGAAAAAATGACAGATGAAAGATTGACAAAGCAGATATTATATAATGCGAATGTGGATGAATGTTGGCAGTACTCGGGGATACCAATGTGTAATTCCACGATCAGATCACTCGAATATTATCCGAGGGTAGTTTTTTCTATGACATTGGAAGGCAAACAAGCAAACGAATTTCCCGATGGTTAGAAATTCACGCCGCCTAGAGACACCAAAGGTGGTTATGGTGCGTTGCCAACCTGAGGCCGGGATGTTAGGCTTCGAACAAAAGTAAGTTTACTGGCTACCTTACCCTCCAAACCGGAACACGTCCACGGCAAAAATTGGACGTTATGGTGGCAGGAATAGATAATAGATAAGGCGGTGGTACCAATCCGGTGTCATGGTGTTAGTGAAAGTAAGTCTATGCTCGCCTTTTACGAGCTTTTACAGATGATCTATTCTGCAAAGGAGCCCGGACCAAAACGCGAAAAAGGCAAAAGGTGGTGGCAAGAGTCTCCGAAACCGGCAAGAATTGTATGAAAAGGGTAATGATGTGAATGAAGCCAGACAGGTTTGGCAGATATTCTCTGCCTACCTTGTAAGGGACTTAGCATGAAGATATGTATGTATGTAAAGATATTTAAAAAGAACTATGTGACTAAATAGGTAGAACATATTTTGAACATTTTTTTTAATATTTATCTGTCTTATTTCCCGGCTCCGATCCAAACCGAACCGAATCTACTAAACCGACAGTGACTGAATCTGGCTGGCAGGTATTTTATATTTCGCGGAAGCATGTAATTTATATTCTAGGTTGGTCCTTTCTATCTTGTTTGCTTGAGAGGTTACCGTGGGAAATAAATTGAAAACTTGGATACAATTCCAAAAAACGCTGTCCGATTTCACTTTCCCTTTCTTGTTTTTCGTTTGATACTTACACTTTGCAAAGTCCCTGAACATTTCTAGTACAATTTGCAATGTAGAAATAAAACTCTCAATATTAATGGTCCAACTTATTTTCATAACTTGTAATTCCGGATCAAGTTATAAAAATGTGCAGGAACATTTAAATGTATAGGTCGTCTTTGATTAAGTTTTGTACTTTATTATACATTCCAAACATACGAATGAATATGAATTATATGAATTGATAATTTACGATTTTAAAAAAGTTTTAGACTTACATTTTATGCTTTAAGATCTAAGATCAAACACAGGCTAATGTGTTAAAAAAAATTTGTTACCTCTACCTATCTTTGATTTAGAAGGAATAAGATTAAGTAAAACCATTTTTTTATTTTACACAAACTATTAGATGAAACATATCAAGTGCAATAAATTTCACCAGAGGTAGTAAAAAAATAAAAGTCCATGCTTAAATTATATAAATAAAGTATATTTAAATTATCTAAAACTTTTGCGCGATTTCGTCACCGTAGCGTTGGCCGCATTGACCATAGCACAAGAAGTGGATTGCAACTCCTCCTCCATACCGAGGGTAACCACTCGCAGAGAGACCGACGAACGTCGAGCTGAAAGATATACCAATCGTAAGTTTTCCCCGTATTGGTCTAGGTCTCCATAAGGGTCGAGCAAAGACCACTGGTGGTAGAGTGCTCTGCAGCACCTCGGCCGAATAGGAATCCTTTCCTCTTGCCTCACTTATCTTGAATCCTGGCTTATTTATCTGGTATACATACAGCCATATATTCAGGCCCATATCCTCCTTCATCAATTTCTGCCGCTATAATGATACTTTCATGTTCCGGTTCAGAGGGTAGGGTAGCCGATAGGCTTGTACAATTATTAGTATAACGCATCAGCCACAGCCCTCAGGGCAGTGATACACTTATGGTGCCTATAGATCACGATTGTCTCGCTTTGAAGAGCCATATGTTTGTTCGCTGAGTTAATATTAAATTTTAAAAAAATATCGTCATTCTCATAAAAAAATTTCTTAACGATGCTTACCTAATGTTTTACAATTTGCTATTTCTATGTTCCGTTACATAAAGAAGAATAAATAATAAGACGCCTAACATTCCAAGCTCACATATTCTAATTTCACGTTGCCAGCGCAAAACTTTAGCATCTTGAGGCATCAGCATAGGCGACGGGTATTTCTTGTTCCGTTCGCTAGTTTGCCATCTTAGATTTTAAAAAAACTATGATTATTTTAAAATATAAACCTCGAATTAAGTGCATTTGTAAATTACCTTGCTCACGTATGTCATCTAGTAACTGGAAAAGAAAAAAATACGATTAGCATGTGGCAAATTTAAAAAAAGGAAAAATTAAAAAATATCCCTACCCTAATTCAGGTATTAATAGGTTAATAGTATATTATGCTATCGTTGATATACATATTACAGGTACAGGTAATACATACGATCATTACCTAACATGGCTGTTATTATCACTGAATAAGTAATAGTATGGTAATAACGTACAGAAGACGCACTGCTGTATAAAACGCAAGCAAACTTGTCATGTGTAACAAATGCATATATTATCGCATTTAGCGACTATGTCCGATTTACTTAAAAAGTCGCACATGTCATTTGCACCTTAACTGTACCCACCTAAAGCGAGTTTCGGGTTTGATTTCCGACGGGGACAGGCATGTGGGGGATGAACATTTAGACGTCTGTATTTCCGGAACTATCTAAGTATTTTCTATATATTGAAAACATTGACTAACACCATAAGCATCGGATTTAGATTCAATTTGTGTAACTTTTTCTTTGATATTTATTTATTTTTGGATTTATGTCTATCTGTCCGTTTACCTATTTGTTTGTTTCACGCTGAATCTGCTAGAGCAATCGTAATGACGTTTGGCTAGTACGAGTATCTTACAAATATATATTTTCATCAAAATTATAAACGTACTAGCTTCCGCCCGCGACTCCGTCCGTGCGGATGTCGGTCTTCGCGAGATAAAAATGAAAAATTAAGATTTATTTTTCTATGTATTTTTCCAGGATAAAAAGTATCCCATTTTATGCCCAAGATAATAAGGTATAATTATACCAAGTTTCATCGAAATCGAATTGTTAGTTTTCACATGATGCCTGAACATACTGACAGACAACATTTTTTTAACACATATTTGGGTTTGGTATCAATCCAGGAACACCCCCTGCTATTTATTTTTTTCAATATTTTCAATGTACAGAATTGAACCTTCAACAGATTTATTATATGTATAGATTACTGCTAAAACTGAAAACTATTACAAACCATGCAGCGGAGATGGAGGAAATCCGTTTGCTTATTCGACTTCCTATATTATGAGATATAGTAAAAACAAATTTTATTTGTAATTATTATAATAATAAGTTTTCAGACAATTGAAAATCATAATTATAAAACTTAATTCCTTTTTTAATTAGAATATAAAGTAAATGATAGATATAATTGTAATATTTCTATTACTTCCTGCGCTAGTTTATAACCTTGATTTTTGTAGCAATGTTTTCATTACTGGGTCAAAATAAAAAAAAATACAAAACAGCCACCGGTTAGCCACCACTAGGACATCATTTTGTTACCAATATTCAACAGTAAATCTTATAATTCCCAGTGTTGTTCCGGGTCCTCTGGGTAGAATAGACCAACTGCCTCTCACTGCCTGTGTAGCAACTCGTAAGAGACGAACATAGGTTAAATAGGTTATTACCAACAAGAACAGTAGTAGTTAAGTGCCGTCTTGCAACTTGTCTTGGTAGCTAGCTAGGTATCTATTCCTGCCACCATAATTCCAGAGTCATGTCCCGGTCCAGCGGTAGCACGTAGATTTGCACTAAGAGCCTAATGCCCGATTTCATGAAAAGAGCCCCTACATTTTAGGGGACCTTTAAACGTATTTTAGGGGACTGTTTTAAATTGAAACAGTCCCATAAATGTAAGACCCCTACCATACCACTCTATAGATTACCGTAGGTCAACCAGTCAAATTTCGTTATAATCGGTTCAGTAGATTTGTCGTAAATGTCATGATACAGACGGACAGATAAAAATTAATCTTCAATGTACAGAATTCACTCTTCTACAGTTTTAGTATAGATAAATAAATCACAGTCTGACTACAAAAAAAATAAAACGATCGTTGATACTAGTGTCTAAAATTGGATTCTCAACAAATAATATGCTGACACGTCATCCACGTACAGCAGCATATTATTGATTGGATGTAAATTTTAAATGTATCTTCACGCCCATATCCCCGAACTGGTAGGCAGAGACACAACCACACACACGACTAGCCGAAAACACTAAGTCCCATAATGTAATAGGTGCCAAGCCAAGCCTAACGCCAACCGGGCACATATACAATCCCGAACAACGTTTTTTTATAAGACAATTAGAAAAACCCCATTTTCTTTTTGGGATTCGGGATTCGGACCCGGGACCTTAGGCAGTCAAGTCCAACAACTGAACTACTAGACCACACAGACGAAGTGTTGGTGTTAAAATGCGAAAGAGTATTCAATCATAGGCAACATTATTTTTATTAGAAAATTGAAAACAACATTTTCTATTATTTTTTTGTAAAGCAACACTGGGATCGAAAACGGGACCTCAAGAAGTCAAGTCCGACGCCAGACCGCTACACCAGAGGTGATAATAATTATTACATTTAATACTTCATACATAATGCAGAGTACTTTCGCATTCAAAATATCCACATTATTATTAATATGGATAATAATATCTACACCACCTGTTTTAAAATATGGCATTGAATTTATCTATTCCTGACAATGACCTTGGTACATTTTGATATTATCGTCTAATTATTGAATTGTATAAAATTTATAATGAAACTAGACACGCATTGCAATGGTATTCTGTATGTCACTGGTTTGCAAATAATTTGAGACCAGTAAAACTGAAGACAATCTTAAAATCAATACCTTCATACAAACTTTCGCATTTATAAAATTAGTAGGATATCGTTTTTACTCTTTTGCAAGTGCACGGGTTGCAGCGGCAAAATCCATCAAGCACAGTATGCGTTGCTCCATACAAAGCGAAAGCTCCATCTGAATGCGATCAGGGGCCCTACCATGAACGCCTATAGCAGTATTATTTCCATCTTGTTAAATGTCTGCATTTATAAGCAACTTTATGGTATACATCATAAGGTTGTCTTTCTCGACTGACAATTAGTATTGTTGAAATAGTACTGTTTTAAGAGCTTATGGTAACCCCCCTGGACGGATTATTGCGATGCGATGCGTCCTGTCCAAATGTGCGCAATCCTTTAAACTATAAAAATCCTACTCAAATTATTACCACGTCGCGATTATTTAGTAGCACGTCTTTTTTTGAAAGCCTCATAATTCTAGGTGGTAGAGTTTAGCAGCGACTCGCCCGGATTGGTACCACCGCCTTACCTATTCCTGCCGCCATAACGTCATGACGTGTTCCGGTTCGGGGGGTAAGGTTAGCCGGTAAACTTACTTTTGCTCGAGACCTAACATCCCGGCGTCAGGTTGGCAACGCACCATTCCCACCTTTGGAATCTCTAGGCGGCGTGAATTTCTTAACATCAGGAAATCCGTCCGCTTGCTTGGAAATTTATACGCGACTACGCTGAAACAATATCTTATCTTTTTCAAGAAAAATCCATCAAACTCTGATAGTTATTAGTGGAGTAATTGCGTAACAAACGAAAACACAAAAAAAAACACACAGTCTATTTGAAAAAGTCCTTCTTTTTGGGGTCAGCTAATAAACTGTACGTAAAATGATTAATGGTATTTTGTAATTGATAGTACATCGCGACTGCTTAAATACCTAGCTGACCCTAATTAAAGACCTAATTAAGAAGTTATTTTAATTACTTAATTTCAAAATCTTCACATATAGCCTTGCATTTTATTATTGACTATTATCATTCTTAGATATATGCATATACGAACATATTTTCACGCCAAGTCCCTCACGTGGTAGGCGGAGAGTATCGAGTTCCAAGTGTCAAGATCCGTATAAACCGACTACTAACTACCCTAGTATAATACCTAAACTTCTACCTAGATTTCCCAGGGCAACCACAAAAACGCAATTTTTCATTATTATTATTTAATTACTTACATTAATGTTATTTGAAGTTGACTATCGCTTTTCACTACTTGTGAATTCAATGAAAAAATATATAGACATAATCTTTTTATATAAATAAATCACCGTCATGACCCAGACCAAGAAAGGTTCAATCAAAAAACTCATCGTGTCTTAAACTACTATTATTACTAAAATATACTATTAACTAGACATAAATGTCACCAATGCAGGATAATTTATTATTACTAGTGGTCGCCCATTGGTCGAAATTCGACCATAATAAACTTTAATATATTGTTGATAAGAGAGAAGTTTCAAAAATTGAGCACAACAGTCAAAAATTTAAAATTTCACATCCATGTATTACAATATTTTTAATGGGATTCGACAGCAAATCTTTTTTAGATTTAGAAATATTACTTTGTTTTTTATTATTTGTATTAATTAATGGAAAAACTTGGCACTCGTTTCTATGTTTACCCCATGAGGGACCTGGCGTTATGAAATAAATACAACCTACAACATAAACACATATAACTATACAAACAAATTTTAATAAGAACGCTTACAATGCTACTTTAGCAAATAAAGAATGTTAGCCACCAGACAGAGAGGAGGCAGTAATATTATTAAATATTATTTTTAAATATCTTCAAAAATCTACTATACAAAATTATTGCGCCGGCCCTGGGTTTTTTTGACCTATCGTTTTTATGAACTGTGTTTAAATCACAGAGTACAGTAATAATTTTTTAAAGTTTAAATTATCATTATTACATAATATAGACCAAGTTTTATGCTGTCGGCTTTGTTACTTTGTCAGTCCGTCTATATGTTACGGTAAGTGTAGTAACGAAACGGAAGTAACATATTGAGACCTACTTTCATTCGAAAAATGTAACAATTCAATTTCAATTCTATATAAATAACACTAAATAAATAAATAAACATTTTAAGATTCGTCTGAAAATTACATATACTCGTATGATATTCATTTAGAAAAATTTGTTCTATAGTAGGATATACAAGAATAACAAACCTGACCATAAATTTTTCTTCGGTTCAGGCTGTTGCACAAACCTTCGCATACCGCCGAAAGGAGATTAAGTTAATGTAAGTTTTTAAAATAGCCGTCATTTACTTTCGACGTTGCCATTTTTTCAATAACACCTAAAACTGTTTGGCTGTCAATCTATTTAAAACTGTGGTAACAAAATCGAAATGTCCGGAATTTCAAAACTTTGGGGTCAAGTAACATTATATCAATTTTTAAACATGTTTAAGTATTTAGCTAAACTGGACCCAAGAAGCTGTTTAATAATGTTCATTTTACGTAAATAACACAACAAGTCAAAGGAAAACCTAGACTAAGAGCAAAATAATTAAACTTAAAGTGTGTCATCCGACCTGGGGACATACAAGAAAATGAAGATTCACTTTAATAAATATTTTTTACAATAAAATGGTTATTTTATATAATTTGAATTTATAATAATGAAAAAGTATGGAAGTTTGTTTACCAACTACAAAATAAATCAACTTGATTAATAATAACTACTTGAAATAAAAAATATATGATTTGTGGGGACATGCCAAAATGACTGTTGTGGTCTATTTTTGAAACTCCTCAATAACGCCATCTTCATTTCTCAAGACCAACTACTTTGTGTCCAAACTTTTTAGTGCGCCATCTGTGATCTTTTATCGTTATCATCAATATATTTGTTTGTGTGTATCAAATGCATGGTAGTGTGAGTAATGTTTTATTTATTGATTTAATGTACTTTATAAGCATTGTTATTGAAAAATATTAGCTTTCTGCACTTCTCCTACACAAACTTTAAGTGTGCCAAATTTTATGCTTCTGCGTCCGCACAATTTCATTAAAAGGGGTCCAAAGTTTTGGCATCACGTATTAATATATAGATTTTTCTTGTCAATGCTTTTCCCACACTAAAGGACAACAATAGTGTCAAAATATGATACACTATTGAATCAATAATGAATGTTAAGCAATGTTGCTCGCGGTCGGAAATTAAAAAAAAAATTATGGATTTGTTGTGTTCAATATTTGCCTATAGACAACTTGTATCCCCTAAGATTAAATCGATTGCATTATTTAAAGTTTTATTTCAAAAATGTTAGAAACCATAGATGATACAGATGCGTTGCTGTCTTGTGATGTTATACCAAGTGTGAATGTCTACTGGCTACTCTCCCCAGACTGGAATATCTTAACAACTCAACCAAGACTGAACAATGGACGCCCTTCTTACGAGCTGTCAGACAGAGAGACAGAATGGCTATTCCACACAGAGGAGACGAGAGATTTACACGAAATGAACAGCAATTATGCAATGAAAACTGAACTTACAGCCCCTTCGTTAACTTTCGGCGCTAACGACTTCCGGAAGGCAGTCAATCTCCTAGTGAACCCGCTGGCAACGCTGACGCCGCTCCGGGACGACTTCACGGACCCGGAGAATACACTCTCTGTAACGGTATTGTGACATTAGTGACATAAGTTTTTCGGGTGTATACATTGTTGTATATTTTTAATAGCAGTTTCACGCAGCTTCGCCTGCATAACTTGGCTTCTACTGAACCGATTTTGATGAAACAAAGCCTATGTCACTCAAGGATAATGTAGCATTCTAAAGGTGAAAGAATTTTTGAAATCGGTCCAGTAGTTTCGGAGCCTATTCATTTCAAACAAACAAACAAAAAATCAAACATTTCCTCTTTATAATATTAGTATATACATATATGCACATTTTTCCTAATCAAACAATTCATTTCTACTTAAATCGTCTCTGGTCTATATAATGTGGACATTTTGAATGTGAAAGTACTATGAATTATGTGCGAAGTATTAAATGTAATAATTAATATCACCTCTGCGGTCTAGCGCCTCTAGCGGTCTGGCCTCGGGCTTGACTTCTTGATGTCCAGGGTTCGATCAATTTTTGTTGGGCAACAAAAAGATCAGAAAATACATATTTTCAATTTTCTATTGGAAATAACGTTGTCGGGATTGGATGTGTGCTCGGTTTGCGATAGACTCATATTCTGAGACTTAATGTCTTCGGCTAGTCGTGGGTAGCCTGGTTGGGCCTCTGTCTATCCCTTCGGGAACATGGGCGTGTACTTTTTTTATTTTTATTTAATTCGTACTACAATGTGGCTAGTAACGTATACCCTTACAAATACCGTTACGATATATTGACATTTTGCCATCAATTTAGCATAAAAATGAAAAAACTAACACTATACTACTAACACAATTACAGGGTAATATTTGTGGTAATATTTGATAAATCATAGTTGTGCAATATAATATTATGATAGCCCCAACACGACGATGAAGTATGACGAGTAAACATCTTATGTCATATATCTTTATATACTTAGTCTGGCCATAAATACTGTTACACTTAAAAATAAAAAAATATTACATTTGAATTTCGAATCTGTCATTTTTATACGATTGTTCATTGTGT
>NJDD01012330.1:87706-102066 GCA_002245505.1 Calephelis nemesis | reverse complement strand
GCACCCCGGGTACTGAGCCCCCCCGCCACGACAAGGCTTGGTACCCTGGGGGGGTCCTTTGAAATAAATGGCTTAACCATTCTCATGAAATTGTGTGAGCATATTGAGTAGGTCTGAGAATCGGCTAACATCTGTCTTTCATATCCCTAAGTGATGAGGGTCACTCACCTCAATTTTTTTTATATAAAATCACATTAAAAATATAGCAGAATAATTGCCGGGTCAACTAGTATACTTACAAAATAACATGTCCTGACAGTCAGATTCATCATCACCGAGCAAAAACCTTTAGAGATGCAGCCACAAAATTTGTGAGTAGGGTTTTTTTGTTGATTAGACACCCACTAACGTATCTTAAAATTCTATCCCTAAGGGGTTGAAAGTTTGTATGGAAAACCGTCATTTTGTAAGCTAGAAATTTGAAACTCTATGTTTGGACAACTTGTTAAAAATGAGTAGATACGTATTTACGCGTTTCTGGAAATTCTACCCCTAAGGAGGTGAAATATGGGTTGAAAGTTTAGGTTGGCTATAATCAATAAATAAAATTACTGCCACGCAAGTAAATCCGTGGATAACAGCTAGTACTTATTCTAAGTACTTAGTCGGGTCCTCGTTACCTGACTAAATGACCTTAATACATACCTTTAATACCTTACCCTTAATATAATAATAATACCTTTCAAAACAGAGCTGTCAAAATCTGTTTGCCGAATAATCGCCTAAATATGCAAAAAAACACAGTCGAACTTATAACATCCTTTTTTTAAAATCCTAATTTTTGGAGTCTGTTAAAATATAACAATTATTCACCTCCACTAAAAGCCTGTCCAAACTATATATTATCTAACCCTTACTTATTTAATAACTCAAACATTACCTAACTTGGTTCTATGTTTCATAACCAATATAATCCTTAATTATATGTTCTAGCTTTTCACTTTTAAATATTAACACCCGAGTCATTAAGAGTAATCCTTTTCCTAATTTTACAATCTGTTCCCGCAGTTTTGCTGCATCTTAAATTTATTGAGCTCCTCCGTGGGTAAGCGTTAACATATAAAAAGTTACAAGACACAAAACACATTTTAGGATTATTTGTCTGGCTGTCTATCTGTCTGTCTGTCAGTTTGTCTGTCTGTGTTTCGACCACTATTCACATCGTGTCTTCTGAAACAATCAGTTAGCAGGTAGCAGGACTTTATGTTCCCAAGAAGGTTAAAGGATACTTTTGCTCCAGTTCACTAATTGGTTCACGTGGGAGAGGGGCGTAGGTCAAAATATAAATTGGGTTATACTTAATTAATTAATGATTTGTTTGTTTTTTGGTTTGTAGCATGTGCTGTGCAGGTTATCCCGTATTTTTTTTCGAGTCATAAGTTTTTAACACTCCGTTTACGCAAGGGAATATAATTATAATAAATACCTTTGGACAACACACACGAGTAGGAGTAGGTACACGAAACTGTGTATCTACAGGACATAACTACCCGCGTTAACGGGTAAGAAAGGAATTAAAAATTTCGCCACGGGGCTTGAATCGTTGACCGCCTCGTTGGTCGAGTGGCTAGCGTACTCGCCTAACTGCATCGACGAATCGCGAGGCTCGGGTTCGATTCCCGACGGGGGCAGGCATTTGTGTGATGAACCTTTAGATGTCTGCATTTCTGGGTCTGGGTGTTTATTAAATGTATTCTGGTATCTATTTAAGTATTTCTATGTATTAGTATCGTTGAGTAACAACCACAACACAAGCATATAATTTGCTTACTTTGGGGTTAGATTCAATTTGTGTTACTAGTCCAGGGATATTTATTATTTATTTTATTTAATCCTCAATAGTTCAATTGGTTAGAGTTTTCGTCGGTTTGAGATGAAGGGTTACAGGTTCAAATCCAGTCTGTTACGAAATTTTTTCTTTCCTTAAAATTTATAGAAATTGAACCCAAGCACAGGGCAGGTGCTAAAAATAAAACCTTTGGACAAGTTACTCTAATTGAATCTAACCCCAAAGTAAGCAAATTATATGCTTATGTTATGGGTGTTAGTCAACGATACTAATACATAGAAATACTTAAGTAGATAGCAAAAAAAAATTGATAAACACCCAGATCCGGAAAAGCAGACACTTAAATGTTCATCACACAAATGCCTGCCCCCGTCGGGAATCGAATGCAAAACTCGCAATTGGTAGGTGTAGTTAGGCGTGTACGCTAGCCAATCGACCAACGAGGCGGTCATAATATCATAACAACTAACATAATGTAACTTGGGGTATTAAATTCCAAGTGAATGAAGTTCGCGGAAAGGCTATTTTAATCTATGTTCGAGTTTTACGAGCTACCACGCAGAGAGGAAGATGGTCTATTCTATATAGGGAATCCGGACTTGCGGCCAATGTTAATAATGTATCTCAATCTAATGGATTTCAAGCAATCTAGACAGCTGCGTATCCGCCAGCCTATCCCATACCTAATTGCCATATTTATTCTGTCCATTGATATGTTATTGGCAAGCGATAACATAAAAATGGACCAAAATATCCATCTTGTACAGCAAGTTTTGGATTAGGATTGATTATTAATATTGGCCGTAAGACGATAACATGTTCACATTGGCTTTTGTCTTTTTCTAAAGTCTAAGCTACTTTTAACCTCCGACGGCAAAATATGATCAGTTTGAGGAGACTGTTTGTGGCGTCGTACTTTTTGAACGGATGGACCAATTTTGATGCTGATTTTTGTTTTTAAGCTGACAGGATCAAGATGGTTCTTAGCTACATTTTACGTAGGTATTGTTGGTAGGGTTATGATTTGTGTGCATAGCATTATAATATGCCGATGAGTGCATAGCAGATAACGAGACTTTATACATGTGTGTGTCATATGAAGTCGGAGTTAAAGTAGCTGAAGACTAACGTGCGTTTTACAATTATTTGCTCGCTCAGTATGAAGATTCTCGGAAAAGTTCACTAAAATGACTACCTCACCGTACATATGTAATACATATATAGGCTTACCGTCACTAACGCTGTAACATATGACTAGCTGGTAGAGTTTCGCAGCGTCTCACCCGGATTGATACCACTGCCTTACCTATTCCTGCCGCCATAACGTCATGACGTGTTCCGGTTTGGAGGGTGAGGTAGCCGGTAAACTTATTTTTGCTCGAGGCCTAATATCCCGGTCTCTGGTTGGCAACGCACCATTACAACCTTTGGTGTCTCTAGGTGGCATGAATTTTTACCATCAGGAAATCCGCCTGCTTGTTTGCCTTCCACTATCATAAAAAAATGTGCAAATTCACATATTGAGTTTTTCGTACAATTTATTTATCTCGACATTAACACATTTTAAGCCTCTATTTCATACTGGATCATGATTATATCTAATATTGTAAATGTGAGAGTCGGGTTGAACTACAGACAGACCAACTTTCGAATTTAATATTAGTGATTAAGTAATAAAAAAAACATCCTATGAATCCATGATTTTATTACTAAAACGCTTTTGATGATAATAGCTATTTTTTTAAATCTACCTTCAAAATGTCTATGACTGTTAGTATGAAACACGTAGATTTTGTTGATAAAGCAAATTTGCTGCTGACAAACAAATAGTCATTTACAAATAAAGGCCTGAATCCCAGCGTAATTTATTCTATACTATAATATTTCCTCTAATCTAGTTTTAAGAACTTTTGAGAATAATTTCAGGCTGTTTGAAATATAGGTATAATAGAGTTGAGACAAACCTCTCAAAACTTTCGTGTCGGTATAAATGGGTGTCTAACGATGCCTTTCGTTGTCACAAGTTAAGCAAGACATTTTCGGCGATAAGAAACTTCTGAGGTTGGCTAAGTTTTTTCTTTGTACATTCAATTGAGGCGCGAGGTAACTTTCTAAGTGTTGCTCTGGGGGATATATTTTCTTGTGTTTTGTTGCACTGGGATTTAAATGTTAAATTCAAAGGATTGTTTTAAGAAAAAATTATAGCAATACCATCAATTTGCACAACACAAAGACAGTAAGAGTTAGAACATTTATCAAGATAAATATCAGAGACAGCATATTTTGACAAATCTTGTGAGATATAAACAGCGTGATTCAATTGTACGAGTATATCAATTTTTTATATAATTTACAATTCTTCGATCAATCGGGGTGAAAAGTCTATTGATCAGATTCATAACAGTGAGATCCGAGAACGAATGGGATTAAAACAAATGTTATTGTTGAAATGAGAAAGGGCATGCTCAACTGGTTCGGTCATGTGGTAGAGTTTTGCAATGACTCGCCCAGATTAGTACCACCGCTTTACTTATTCCTCCCACCATAACGTCAGTGCTTGCCGTTTTCTCGGTTCAGAGGGTAAGGTAGCCGGTAAATTTACTTTTGCTCGAGGCCTAACATTATGACCTCTGATTGGCACCGTTGCTACCTTTGGTGTCTTTGGCGCCGTGAATTTCTTACCATCAGGAAATCCGTCTGCTTGTTTTCCTTCCTATACGAGTATAACATAAAAGCAGAATGTCAGATAAAAAATTGATAAAGCAGATATACAATGCTAACGTGGATAGATGATGATCTCTAAGTTGACATTCCACGATCAAATTCATGGGGTTTTGTCCGAGGGTGGTACCAAGAAATTCCCTTGTTGGTCCGGGTCCGCTGAGAGGAGTATACCTCTGCCTCTCTTCTTGACAGCTCGGAAGAGGCGAGTATTCGTTAAAATATAGGTCGTCAGTAACAAGACCACTGGTGATGAAGTACTGTGCAACAGCTTGCCCGAGTAGGGCCACCACCACCTAAATTATTTCTCCGCCATAATGACTGCGTCGTGTTCGTGTCCGAAGGGTAAGGTGGCCGGTAGTTCTTGCGTGAAAGAGTAACCAAAATCCATAAATTCTCACAAACTTTCGAATTAATAATATTAGTAGGATATGCGCCTACAACATATCGTTTCTATTCATAAAAAAAAGTATCTTCACGCCCATATCCCCGAAGAGATAAGCAGAGGCACAACCAGGGCACCCACGACTAGCCGAAGATGCTAAGTTCCATAATCCAATATTCTTTTTGTTTGGCCGACCCGGGATTCGAACCTGAGACCTCATGCAGTCAAGTCCAACACCCGGACCGCTTGACCACATAGGCGACGATAGGCATTTCTTCAGGAACGTCATAGCTACTTAGAAGTTGGACTCGGTATCATTACCGGCATATAACTTTGAGGGATGAGATCGTCATTTGTAAATTTATTTTGTAACACTTTTTTATTTCTTTTATAATCATATTCCTATATAAGATATTATAAATGTGAACTGTCTGCTTTAAGGAGATGATTTCGTATTTTTGTGCTTTACAACATCTGAGCTGCAAACACTCAACACTGCTAACAGTTATGGAAGGTGATTGTGAACAATGCTTACATTTTACATGAGGCTTACATTTAAATGCGATGAAAATTAAAGTAATATTGATTGAAAGAGATGTAGCCGGAAAGGATGTAAGAGTTTAAATTGATGGTGTTGTAGTGCTGGAACAAGTAAATGGAATTGTATATCGAGGTTGTATTTTTAGCAGGAATAGAAGGTACATAGCGGATGTAGAAAGGAGAGTGTGTGCAAAGAATAGTGTGAATGGAGTGCTGGGTCAGCTATTTCAAAGCAAGGTTTTGAGTGACAGTGCTAGACTGGCTTTGGATAATTCTGTGTTTATCCTAATGTTGTTGTATAGGAACGAGAGTTGGGTGTGTCTGAAGAAGCATGAGAGTAGGATAAATGCGGTCGAAATGAAAATGCGTCCATCCGTGCGAAGCTGTGATGGGCTGTTAGTATATAAAAATAATTAAATAATGCAGTAAAAAAAAAATACCAACGTGCGATGGAATCGTTACATCTCGATCATTAATGACATACATTCATTGGCCAAATATTAAGACAACTTGATTGCGTTACGTCGTTGATTACAATTCACCATATTGTTTCCCTATATCAATATGGCTGACTTGATTTATTACAGCCATCAGGGTCTGGATCGTGTCGGATTGCACCGTACATTTGTCACTAATGGGTGAATCGCTTATTCCTTTTATTTGTTATCAATGCTTATCAGAATACTTTAAATCTTATTACGAATTTTCGTAAACTCACAGCAATGTTTTGTGTCAGTTAAATAATAATGCAAAGTGGAAAACCCCTACTTCAATTTCAATAATTTTTCGTCTGAGTACATAGACACCTATATTTCTCTGAGAATTTGTAATCTGATCCAGATTTAAGCACTTTCAAATAAAAAAAAATGTTTGTTACGTTTGTTGTAGTCCAAAATTCGCGGAATGGAGGGGATGGAGTGGGGATAGGGTAGCTCGCTTAGTGTCATACTAATTGGGCACTCATAATTAGTATATTATATAACATTTCAACCCTATAACGCCATTCGTTTACGAGTACTCGCCTGCTAAACAAGTCAATCCGGAAACAAGCTGCAACTATGGAGAAAATTGAACATCGCGCTGTAAAAGTTTTAATAAAAAAATATATACTTGACACATTGCGTTTAGTAGGTTTAGAACAATGTGTGTGAAAACTTACCAAGTAACATCATTAAAACGTACAGAAAAAAAAATGTTATCAGGAAACTGCTCAAAAAAACAGGTTTGCGTTCCTGTATTACAATTTTAGGTATTTAATAACATTTATTCAGAATCTACTCTTCAAACTGCGGAAAATCAAGTGTGCATTCCTGTAACTATTTTTAACTGAGGTATGTGTATGGAACTTGGTACTTATTTTGATCTCACTTCTTTTATAGGCGAAGCATATTATCGAACTTGGCTACCTTTCACATTTATGTTTTGGGTGGGATAAATACTACATTATTCTACGATGAATTACCAAAGAGTTGCCCCCTTACCTGTTTCTGTCGCCGTATTGATAGCATCATATTCGGGACCAGAGAGTGGGTGGTCGCTAGACTTGCACGTCATGCCGAACACCCCGGCCACAGGAGAGGGACACAGCTATAAAATCTATAAACTACAATTATTCCTTGCCATCACAAGAACTGTGTGCTTTTTCACTGTCTTGTGCCATAAAAAAAAGAGGTATAACTAGCACACGCATAAATAGTCGAAGTCACTAACCATCAATATGATATGTGACGAAGTTATCGCCAACTGGCACATATTTAAACCTCGGCACCGCTGTTTTCAGTAAAAAATGTAAAGAACACATTTTTTGGTTGCCTAATAGGTACTTGGAATCAAACCCGGAGTTCTGTGGCCTAGCGGTCCAGCGTCGGACTTGACTTCTTGAGGTACCGGGTTCGATTCCAGGATCAGACAAAAATAATAGAAATCGCATATTTTCAGTATTTTAATAAAAATAATGTTGCCCGGGATTGGATATGTTTCCGGTTGGCGATAGGCCTATCACATTGTGGGACTTAATATCGTTGGCTAAAAGTGGGTACCCTGGTTGTGCCACTGCCGACCCCTTCCGAGACATGGGCGTGAAGATACTTTCTCACGATATGTTATTGGCATTATACAGGTCGTTGTATTAATGTGGTTGGTTTTTCACCCATTTCCACTTATAAGTAAAGCCGTGAAGATATCTTCAAGTTTCAAAACTGTAACTAGTTAGACTGAAAATCTTAAGTCGATCTAACAGGAAATTGCTAAACTAAGCAAACTTTGAATCAGACGCGAAGGTAACTTTATACCCGCCATGTCTATTAATCTTTCTTACGAAAATAGATTGTGATCGAGCGGATGAAACAGGTTAAATTTCGAGTATCTTAAATCTGTATGGCTACTAATATTATAAACTTGATGATGCCGCAGCTATGCCTATCTGTTAAACTTTTGATTATTAATTGATAGAAGGCAATTCTTTGCAGAAATCAGTGCTTTAATAAAAAAAAACGATGAATTTCTGCCAAAAATAAACAAGTATGAAAGAGCATAAACACGAAAGACTGTGCATAATAAATGAATTGGACTTAGTAGACTTCAACGGTTTTGTTTTGAACACTAAATTATAAAACATATATTGGGGTTACAGTTACAATATCAAGTTCTTTGATTTTTTCGCTTTCGCATACTCTTGGGCTAGCGAGAGACACCAAAGTGGTAATAGTTCGTTGCCAACCTGAGGCCGGGATGTTAAGCCTCGAGCAAAAAGTTGATATTGAACGATCAAATTGATCTGGTTTTATCCGTGGGTGGTGTCAAGTGTCTCCGAAACCGGTTTGTAAAACAACGGTGATAATAAATAGGAAATGAATGTAAAGAAAAGAAAACTTGGCAGATCTTCAAAGATTGTGACATTTTGCATAGGGCACTCTCTGCTTAACACGTCAGGCTTGGCTTAAAGAATTAAATATTTTTAATAGGTTTAATAATAATAGTAATAGGATATACATATTGGAGTCGAAACTAAACCTTCTTCTTCTTTCAAGGTTGGTTAAAAATATACATTTGGGCTTTGAATAATAACAACTTATATTCCAATATAATAAAGACAGCGAAAACCAATACACATAACATTTATTTATTATCATAACCTTAAGATCTAAAGCGTGAACATTTTCCCTATTCAAAGAGATTTGTTTGCGAAAGTGAGTTTATCGGTTACATAAAGGGAAATATAATTTCCGATACATCGGTACGGAACCCTGAGATCATTACCTTGTTATTGAGATCGATTTTCTTATAATATACTAGCCTTTGCCTACCGTTTCACTTGCCTAAAAATTAAATATCGTAATGTACATAAGCAATATTTAGTTGTCAGCGACAGGCGGTGTTGGTGACGCATCTATGTTCCCCCGTGTTGATACGGGCTCCTTTGTAGAATAGATCACCTACCTTCCTGTGCCAGGCAGCTCGTAAAAGGTGAGCAAAGGCTTACCGTCACTAACACCGTGATATCTGACTAGGTGGTAGAGTTTCGCAGCGACTCACGTGGATTGGTACCACCGCCTTACCTATTCCTGCCGCCATAACGTCATGACGTGTTCCGGTTCGGAGGGTAAGGTAGCCGGTAAACTTAATTTTGCTCGAGGCCTCACATCCCGAGGCCTCTGGTTGGCAACGCACCATTACCACCTTTGGTGTCTCTAGGCGGCGGGAGTTTCTTACCATCAAGAAATCCGTCTGCTTGTTTGCCTTCCAATGTCATAAAAAAATCTATATTTTTTTGTTTCGTTACTAATAGATTAGTATAGTTATCCTTAACTCACATAATGGAAAGAAAAGTGAGTCAAATATGGAGTTTTTTTATTCTCTTACAAGTATTGGTCGCAGCTAGGGACATGCTGAGATTTCAGACATGGTAGGCATAGAAATTGTAACTAAAATCTCATGAGTACTAGTTATTCAGTTTAGTTTTGTGTCTTAGCTTTACCACAAAATGTCATCTGCTTTTCATACTACATCATTTTTGGATATAATAACAGTACTTATTAAATGTTTTCTATTTTCATATCAGTTCATTTACGGGATCGTAGGTAGAGCGTGAATGCAGAAAGAAGAGTGTATGAAGGAAAAAGTATATATTGAGCGATGGTTAAGCTAGCTTAAAGCGAGGTCTTGCGATAGGCCTTTAGACTTGCCTTGTAGTCTGTGCTTATCCAAACGTCATGTAATAAAAAGGGGAATTAGATATCTCAGACATTTTAAAGTACAATTTTAAAGTAGAGTAAATGGAGTCAAAAGGAGAGTACTTTGAGAAATCTGTCGCGCTTCGCTAATATCGAAAGTATTTGATTTCTAATTAAAAAAGCAATATTAAAATCTGAAAAAGAGTGAGATTTAAAGAAAGTGTTGGTGTGAAAATACAAAAAGCTTGTTTTGTTTATTGGATCATTTGATAACTACAGAAGATGAAAGATTAACAAAACAGATAGATATTGAGAATGTGGGGATGTACGAGTAGGTAATCGGAGACTCACGTTGATATACCACTATCAAATTACTCGAGTATTATTCGAGAAGTGTCAAGTTGCTCTATAACCAGCGTGTTTGTATGAAAAGAGTATTGGGTGTTAAGCTAGGTAAGTCTGTAGAAATCGTGACATTTTGCACTCGATACTCCACCAAGCCGCAAGGGACTTGGCACGTAGAAATTTCTTTACGTTCAATCAAAAAGTATCGGGAATGAACTATTTGTTTTGCTTTCAAATTCAAATTTTTCTTTTTTTTTGTTCTTGTTATGGCACAACTGTTTTCCACTTTGGCGAGTAGTTATAGTTGCATCTGTTGTTTATTTTAAGTTAAGTGCTGTTTTTAGTTATATCACATTCGCAAGGTCAAACGGTTATGTGAGCATTATACGGCGTTTAAAAGAGAAAATTCGACGATAAAGGCATATTTGTAAACAAAAAAATCTTGTATTTAGCACCACGATAATTCCCATAATAACACATTTCTGACTAATTACTTAAAAATATCATCGAGTAACCGCTATATTTGGCTCCACACACTTCTGTAGTTAACAACATGAAATGATTAAAGGGTTAGTAAAGGAATATGTTTAAAATTGAGAAATTCCTACTAATATATAAAATATGCGAATGTATCTTTGTTTTGTACACTTTAAAGCAAAAACTACAAAAAATCATCATGAAACATTATACATATATTTTTGGAATTATTAAAAGTGACATAGGACACTTGTAATAGCTTTTTGAAATGCTAGCGGAGCTGCGGGTAAAAGCTAGTAATAATTTGTGACCTATTTCCTTAACTGCATGCTATATTGGCTGTATTTTTATAAATCGACAGATTTATGTTAGGGCATTTAGATTACGATGAACTTATAAAGTAGACAACTTTATGCTTTATGTCAGTAAAGCTGACAGCTTCAGAGGAACCACAGCTCCTGTCATCGTCGTCATGCGGAAGCTTACATCGGTTTATACTCGGTGGTACTTACTATACGGTCGGTAGAGTTTATTGAAGGCTATGTATTTTGGTATTCTATTTGTATGTTTAATAATTTGAGTGTAAGCAGCAAAAATCCGGTTTCGTTAGTATTTCATCTTAATAAACAAAAAATTAGGCGTTTTTTAAAATTCCCTGGGATCCTAAAATCAGATACAGGTTTGGTGCAAATGGGACTACCGAATAAGTACGCTGTTTCAAATAAAAAAATGTTTCTAAAAACCGGAAAAACCGGTAAACAAATAAATAATCTCTCCCTTTTTCCAAAGTGGATTAAAATTAAAATAGACGAACCGAATTTAGATTTACATCATCAGTTTTAAAGCGGACTCTCAACTCTCGCTATTCTACCACAAAAATAGAATTGTGTTTAACGAAATATTGTCTAAAATTTATAATCAATCAATAACAAAAATGTTCAGCTAAATGCCATGCGTATAATGCCACACAGAGCATTTTTGTCTGAGAATCCAACTTTAGACAGTGTAAAATACGTGTTTAAAGAGTGTTTAACATTTTTTGTAATAAGACGGCCGATATCAAATAAACAACTGGTCCATCAAAAAATTGACAAAAATTTACCCACATTTTTGTGTAAGATTTTTGAGTAGAAAGAAATATAGCTTATGCACTTACTATGTAAAAGAAGGAGACAAAATTATTTATACGTAGCTTTCTGTCACTAGATAGGTATTTAGAATTAAGCAACGTCACCTTTTAAAATTATAAAACTTCATGTTAGAAATACAGAGCAAAAGACCACTTTGTAAATATAAGTGGTTATTTCTTTACGCACCAATTTTTTTAATTGAAAAACAAAACCGACATGAGCTAATGGCTTTCCTCATAAACAACAGTCACTGCTACTCATAGACAGCTGTAACATAAGAGTTAGCTGCCAATGCGGCACCGGCTTCTAAAAAACTGATTAAGTCTTAAAAATCTCTGGGTCCAAACAAAGAGAGATGGTGGTCACATATTTCTTTTTATATTTTGTAAACTTTAGCTACGCTGTAAATTATTTATTCCTCAAATTGTCGACGCACCATTAAATTTTATGATGGTAACAGTAATTCCTACTAAAAGCGAATCCGTCTGTTTGTTTACAATTTTATTGGTGATTATATGTTGGTCTCAAATTTCAAAATTATTAGCTCATTCCGGCTGCTTATTATATATATGAACCTGCCTTTTGAATCATTTTATCGGTTTAAAAACCTCTTAAAAATCCGTTCTAGGATCTAAGTATACATTGAGCCAGACAGCAGATAGCAACTTTGTTTTAAATCAGTACTATGCATTCTGTAACGCTTTCGCGACGAAGCGGATGGACCGATTTTAGTGAAATTAATATGCGTATAATTAAAGACCTTAGTTCAAACATAGGCTACTTTGTTCAAAAAACAATTTATGTCGGACTGTAATAATAATCGATAAATACTTGTATCGTACCAATTCCGCTAAGCTAAAGTTGGGGGTAAACTATATTAGTCTGTTGTCTGTCTGATACACTTTCACAGGTACGCCGCTGACTGATTATGATAAAATTTGATATACGCATAACTTTGAACCCAAGGTTTAACGTAGGTTTTTCTCTAAAATCAAAACTGTAATGAGACATGAAAGTGTGTAAGAAATTCTATTAATATATAAAATTTATCCCTTTGACAAAGTACAGACATCAATCTCTCACTTGAATTAAAATTACAAATGTATATTTCTCAAGTGTTGTATATCCAACAGTATACATGTGAATTTCATCAGAAACGAGCCTATACAATTATTTGAACTTTATTGTTTGCGTTGGATATTAGATACTGTAGTATTGGTTTAAGTTTCATGCTCTGATGCCAGAACATATTTCTCACGATATGTGTCTCAGTGTTTGTACCGACTGTAATGCCGATATTCAATTTCGGTATTTCCCTAAAATCCAGCATAATAAATAAAGTTGGATTGTGTATCCTGCACGAAAATATGTTGCCATTTTAACCTCCTCAGAATAGTATGGAAGAATTTCTAAGTCCTAGCTATGAAAAATTAAAAGTACAAGAATTGATATATTAAAAAAACAATTCCTTCTCATATTTAAATTTGGATAACAGTTAATAAAACATTTTGTGGTTTGTCAAAGAATTTCAGCGTTTCGCTCGGGTTACATTCATTAAAATAAATAATGATGTACTAATTAGTTACAATTAACCAAACACATGAAATCATTCCAAATAATTAATTGGACATGAATATTAAATTTATCATAATTCAAAATTGTTTCTTGTTAATAATAAAATGGTTGTGTGCGAGTCCGGCCCGCGCGTGAAGGGTTCCGTAGTAGCCAATTAAGTTATATACCTATATATTGATAACTTCTACGAGTAATTAATAGTCTCGTCTGCAAACACTGAAAAAATTTAAACTGTACTATTTTTTTTTCTTTTAAAATAACTAAACTTCAGTTATGAAGAATTAAATTTTGTCTTTAACAGAGAAACTATTTTTGTAGTGAGCCCAACACTTGTTAACTTTGGCTTTTATTTATTTGTTACTAACTAAAAACAATTAATAAAATTAAGGTGCTTACTGCAAAAAACAACTTTTAATACTTATATTTCCTAAACTAGCTGCGCCCCGCGGTTTCACCCGCGTAAGTCCCACTCCCGCGAGAACTCCGGGATAAAAAGTAGCCTATATGTTATTCTGGGTCTTCAGCTACCTACATACCAAATTTCATCGTAATCGGCTTTGTAGTTTTTGCGTGAAAGAGTAACAAACATCCATACATCCATACATACAAACTTTCGCATTTATTATATTAATAGGATTAAGTAAACTTATATTTCAACTCACAAAACCTGGTTTGGTTATCTGTAACACATAGTTCGCAAAGTCAGTTTTCTGTGTAACCAGTACCAAAAATTTTTGATGATGAACACCGACTATTATTTTATTTCAATGTGGTAAGTTTTCTTTTTTATGTGAGACGTCAGCTAACATCTGCACGGCTCTCCTGATGGCAACAGATAACCGTGGTCTATAAACACCATAGATGTTACAGGTGCGTCACCAGGTAATATGGCCTTGATATTAGGCCTGTTGTGCAAATCTACCCTACCCTACCCTCCAGGCCTGAAAAAGAGGACAGACGGAAATGTTATTTTCAAAAGTTGTGATAATCATTCGGCTACGGAACCCTAAATGCAAAAAAAGTTTTTACACGCTTTTAGTAAAATCAAGTACTACTGGTTTGTTAAATATTGTAACTGTGAAACTTAAGTAATTATAAAGTTGTATTAGAGTAATGTAAATGTAATTATAAAGTTCTATCGACTACTTCAACGCAAGTTCAAGATGTAAGATGGGTTTCAACAAGTGGAAGTTGAGGTGCTCGTACTTGCACAGGGTCATAGTAAT
>NJDD01012330.1:69518-84952 GCA_002245505.1 Calephelis nemesis | reverse complement strand
AAAGCATAGGCTTGCCGTCACTAACACCGTGATATCTGACTAGGTGGTAGAGTTTCGCAGCGACTCACCCGGATTGGTTCCACTGCCTTACCTATTCCTGCCGCCATAACGTCATGACGTGTTCGGGTTTGGAAGGTAAGGTAGCCGGTAAACTTACTTTTGCTCGAGGCCTAACATTCGTTCATCAGGTTGGCAACGCACCATTACCACCTTTGGTGTCTCTAGACGGCGTGAATTTCTCACCGTCAGGATATCCGTCTGCTTGTTTGCCTTACAATATTATAAAAAAAAAGCTTCGCCGGTGTCATCAAGTGACCATTGACCCATTTGAACGCATTCAAATTGCAATTCTCGAAAATTATTACGAATATATAAGATGTCGTTACTAATTAATATACGCAATACCTAACACATTTATATTTTTACATAAGATCACAATTACCTTTCTTAAACATGAAAAGACAACTGTTGACTAGACACCATAGATTATATAGTTGCGTCGCTGTCCAGAGGCCATTATTTTAGGTCAGTTTGCATGTCGACCGGCTACCATACCTTATAGACGACAACATCACAAAGTGATTATAAAAACTATTTAAGGCCCCATACTCAGTCAGCCAGAAGAGCCAATCACCACGCTCCCCCGTTCCATGATTACTCTGAACAATGGTGCTCTAAAGTAAACGTCTTAAGCGACAAATCACTATTTTTGACACTATAAAAGTAATTTGAAAAAAAGTATAAAAACTGAAACACTTATCTTTTAGGTATAGTACTTATCTATGTTTACGTTAAATCTGGTGTCGATGTTTTCATATTTGAAGTAGACATTTGCGTTTTGCTTTTAAAAAAGGGTTAACTTTTTGATTTTTTTCTATCGAGCAAATTGAAATGAATCGTGTTTTGGAAACACTAGTCTAGTAAAGCATATTCATGTTAATCTTGTGTATTTTTGTCAGCAAGATCCATGATTGCTTTGTATGAAAAAACAGTAAACTGCTAACGTATTTTAGCGTATATGGCCCCTTAAGTAGTGAAGATTGTGGGGCGCGTTGTTTTTGACAGACGTCATCCCAAATTTTTTTGTTTACTTTATAAAGAAACAGTTCTTGTATGTTATTAAGTCTAAAACTAACCAATCTATTATCTAGGTATGATAACCTACTAATCTTAACGATCTAACTGTGAGATCCCCCGTGTTGGTCCGGGCTCCTTTGCAGAATAGACCATCTGCCTTTCTGGCCAGGCAGCTCGTAAAAGGCGAGCATAGGCTTATCATCACTAACACCGTGACATCTGACTAGGTTGTTGGGGTTTGCAGCGACTCGCCCGGTGTGGTACCACCGCCTTACCTATTCCTGCCGCCATAACGTCATGACGTGTTCCGGTCCGGAGGGTAAGGTAGCCGGTAAGCTTACTGTTGCTCGAGGTCTAACATCCTGACCTCAGGTTGGCAACGCACCATTACCATCTTTGGTGTCTCTAGGCGGCGTGAATTTCTTACCATCTGGAAATCCGTCTGCTTGTTTGCCTTCCTATAACATAAAAAAAATGCATATTTGACTAGTACGATCTAGGACACAAAAGACTAGACGTGGTCGGATCGGTCTAACAATGCGCTCTGAACTTGGATACCGTTAGATCGGGCATTACCAATATTACAACTTGCTCTTGTAAGGATACACCACCTTACCCATTTTTGCTCACCACAATGACTGTCATGTTCCACAGTGTAGGGTAGCCGATAGACTTGAACTTAGGCCTTAACAGCAACTCACCAGTAACTTCTAAGGTGTATAAAGGCCATGGCTGTCTCTGACTACCAGGAGAACCCTATGCCTATTTGTAGTCTTCACTACATAGTATAAAACAAAGTCGTTTTCTTTGTCCCTATGTCCCTTTGCATGCTTAAATCTTTAAAACTACTCAAATGAATTTTTGATGCGGTTTTTTTAAAGTACTTGAAGAGGAAGGTTTATATGTATATTTTATACCCATGCAAAACTGGGGCGGGTCGCTAGTAATTTATAAAAAAATCTGTGTATCTACGGTGATAAACATAAAGTAAATAAACAAAAATGCAAATATATGCAACACCTTTCCACATTTTACTATCAATCACTCAGATTTTATTATGGAGCTAGTTCAGAAACGCTACCCACGAAACCTTTTCAGAAACGTATTGGAATTCAGACGCACTTTATTTTCTTTGTACGAAAATTGTGAGGTTTTTGCTTTCGTCCTTTGACATTGATACGTTTTGTGAAGGCTAAGGGAACCGATAACATTATTTGGGCAATGTCCTCGTGCTATTCAAGCCTAAAATCTCGTATAAGGGATAGAGTTTTGTGTCATTCTCGTAATACTTATGGAGGTATTTCGTTATCCGCATTATATCAAGCTAATATAGTTTTAATGTAACATTTTTGTAATTCTAAAAGGAATTAGGCTTGGTCTTAGGGACTGAACTGTGGTGCTATAAAAAGTATATACATAAGTAAGACCGCCTCTTTGGTCGAGTGGCCAGCGTACACGCCTAACGACAACGACCAACCGCGAGGCTCGGGATCAATTCCCCACGGGGGCAGGCATTTGTGTGATAAACATTTAGATGTCTACATTTCCTGGTCTGGGTGTTTATTAAATTTATTCTGGTATCTATTTAAGTATTTCTATGTATTAGTGTCGTTGACTAACAACCATAACACAAGCATATAATATGTTTACTTTGTGGTTAGATTCAATGTGTGTAACATGTTCAAGGTACATATATTTTTTATTACTCTAACACTGCTTGCCGTCTATAAAATTGTGATTTTAAACTTGATTTGAAAACTGCAAAAATCCGTTTTCGACTTCAATATGTAAATCTCTTTTCAAGTACATAGTTTTTTTATATAAAAAACACTAGCACTGATTCACCTTATATATTTTATGTAAATATGAGATAATATCATTAGACTCCATGGTCAAGTGGTTAGTCCTCTGACTTAACTTTTTGAGATCCCGGGTTCGATTCCCGGGTCGGGAAACAATCAGAATAGAAAATGTGCATTTTCAATTTTTATTAAAAATAACGTTGTTCGAGATTGGCTATGTGTCCGGTTCACGATATGCTTGCCGCCTATCACATAATGGGACTTAGTGTATTCGGCTTATCGTGGTGCCTTGATAGTGCATCTGCCTACTTCGTCGAGCACATGGGCGTGAAGATCATTAATGTTTGCCAGCTGGTTTTACTTTTACAGCATCACCAGGCGTATGGTAATATTATTAAAACAATTTATTTAAAACACTTGTACTTACATTTACAATACACATACATACATCCACAATATTTTATTTTTATTTTTATAGTTTAGCCAACCGGTTTTGCTATACAAGCATCATCAGGGCTATATAACTTATTAACATAGCCTTGATAATGCTATAAAAGCGAAACCGGTTGGCTAATTTTAATATTTCATATTTATTGTAAAATATATATTAAGTGAAACAGTGAAAGTGTTTTTCCTATATAAAAATAAGTAATGGAGTTTCACCAATCACCAAGGATGGAAACAACTGAATATGATATGTAGATCATCTACGTAAACAAAAATATAGTATTTTCCTCGATGTTACTGGGATTCCATTATTACAACCGACTTCTTAGAAATGAGAAACCTAAGGCTTCAAAGGAAGGTACGCTCTTTCAAACCAACTAGAATGTTTTTAGATTCGGAAAAGATGAAGAAATCTATTAACATACAAAAACATATTACATTTGCACATGCAACTTACTCCTTTTTATTCAATTTGAAATACACTTGTATTTTTTACACTTTATCTGAAATTTCACTCGCTTGTTACCTAGTCGAATATTACACCGAAGAAGTCCGTATCATTCGTATACCTATTCCTGCCTTCATAACGTCGTATACAATATTTATATCTCTTAACATCAAAAAAAAGGAATATTTATTGAGAAAATCTGGCACCTAGTTGTGCTAACGGTGTTCGTGAATATGATTTTTTTACATAAACGATCTAAGAACAGCAGACTGTCCACTTGATGGTAAGAAAGAACCGGGGCCTTTAGGCACCATAGATGCTGTAGGTGCGTCGTTGTCATGTGGCCGGAATACTGGGCCAATTGTACTAGTCTATCTATTTAGTTCGTGATCTTTGATATGTGGTACGTCAGCATACGGATCTTCTGATGACAAGAAACAGTCGTGACGTATAAATACCATAGATGTTACAGGAGCGTCGCTATCCTGCGCTGAGGGTTTTAGTCTATGGTGCAAGTCTATCTGCTACACTACCCTCCGGACCGGAACATGTCAGAGTTGTTATGTCCGCAGAAAAAGTAAAGCGGTGAATCCGTACCTGACCAAGTTTCTGCACAGCACACTACCACTAGTATAGTTTGACCGTCCCGTTGGTCGAGTGGCTAGCGTACACGCCTAACTACACCGATCATCCGCGAGGCTGGGGTTCGATTCCCGACGGAGGCTGAAATTTGTGTGACGAACATTTATATGTCTGCATTTCCGGGTCAGGGTGTTTATTAAATTTGTTCAGGTATCTATTTAAGTATTTCTATGCATAAGAATCGGTGACTAACACCAATAACACAAGCATATAATCTGCTTACTTTGGTGTTAGATCCAATTTGTGTGACTTGTTCAGGGATATTTATTTAGTATTCTAGTCGGTACTGAGTTACCCAGTTCTCGTCTCTTAGGAGCTGCCTCGCAGAAAGTCAGGTGGTCTACCCTACGCAGCGGACTCGGACTAACATGGGGAAAAGGAACTAATCTTTAAGGAATTGGAAGAAAATAATTTTATGGTTCTAATGTTCCTAAAAGAAGTTCCAGTAATTTTTAGAAGTGATAATTTCTTATGGGAAGGTAGACCACTTCGTTACGTAACGCGTTACACTGTCAGTCTATATGGTTATAAACTTCTGTTGCGCGTCCAGAATGAACACGCTTTTTAATTTTTTTCATTCGCTTTAGAATGTGTTTTTATTTAAGTTTAATTATATTGCGTCAAACTAGATTTGAATATTTGGAATTAATAGTTTTTTTTTTCTTTTATGATATGGAAAGTTAAACACGCAGACGGATTTCCTAAAAGTAAGAAATTTTTGCCGCCTAGATACACCAAAGGTAATGGTGCATTGCCAACCTAAGGCCGAGATCTAGGGCCTAGAGCAAAAGTAATTTACCGCACCTTCCGAACCGGAACACGTCAATGGCAAGCATTGACGTTATGTCAACAGGAGTAGGTATGCCGGTGGTACTAATCCGGAAGAGTCGCCGCGAAACTTTACCACCTAATCAGATGTCACGGTGTTAGTGACGGTTAGCCTATGCTCGTCTTTTACGAGCTGTCTGACACAGGATGGTGGGTGGTCTATTCTACAAAGGAGCCCGCCGAACACGGTGCAATATATTTTTTGTTGTAGTTAAAACATATGACTACTAGCAGTATGCCATGCCTTAACCCAGTTCCGGCACAAGGAATAATGAAATTAAATTCAAAAAATATCTCCGTTTTTATTCAATGTCCATAGAAAGGTAACAAAATCGTTTATTTTCGGTAGTTGCATTGTAGCCTGTGAAAAACCTTCCAATTAAAAATATGGTGATTTTACTTATTACATAAGTTGTTAGCAATTTACACAGCGCTCGATCCAGCGCCAATTCTTTTGATAACTTGTTAAATTAAATTGGGTTTTGAATATTCATTTAACAACAATTTCTATAAGACTTTAAACAAATGTATTTATGAAAACTGCATATATCTAGAATATAAAAATGAATAGCTAAATGTGTTGGTAAGTGCATAACTTCCGAACGACGAAACCGACTGACATAAGGTTTTTATGAAGAAAAAACCAGGAAAATTGAGGAGAAAATTAATAATTTATTTTTTCCCTTACAAACTGAACGGGTGGAAAGAAGTTCGCCGGGACAGCTAGTACATAAATATATATATAAATGGATATTCCATTTACCTTCGTCATCGCATCACATCTGAATAGATGTATCAAAAACTGATTTTGTTTGTAGTGGTTTTTGTCAAGAGAAGGTTCTTATGAAAAAACTCCGGGAAAATGGGGAAAATAATTCTTCCATCTATACAAACTGTTAGCTCTAAGACTAAGAACTCATGGCCGCGGCTTATGTAGAATGTAGATTTATATGCAAAATTTATGAGGCGTTTCATTTTATATAAATTGATTTGTTTTTGTAACTGATATGACATAGATACATCTTGCTATTTATTAAATTTATTTTTAAAGGAAGAATAATATAATTCCTTTTTATTAATACATAAAATATTAAAGACAAGAAAACACGGTTAAATGCGCTGCTCCAATGTATTCAATGAAAAGTAGTGTACCTTTGGTCACATCTACAGACATCATTTCTGTCTCGCAAATTAAAAGGTATGTACCTATAGTGCTACCAAATTATCTATTGAGTAACTGGCGTAGATATTAAAACGTTTTTCTATAATCTATGTATATGTAGTGTTTTCGATTGAGATTTTTCCCTAGAAAATAGGGCTAACAATAATAGAATAATAAAAATAATTGTGTGAATGAAAATGATGTTTCACGAAATAATGGCTTAGAAAAGTATCTTCACGCCCATATCCCCAAAGCTGTAGGCAGAGGTACAACCAAGGCACCCAAGACTAGCCGAAGATACTAAGTCCCACAATGTGATAGGTGACAAGCCTATCGCCAACCGGGCACATATCCAATCCCGAGCAACGTTTTTTATTAGAAAATTGGAAAAAACCAATTTCCTTTTTGTTGCCCGACCCGGGATTCGAACCCGGGACCTCATGCAGTCAAGTCCAACAACTGAACCGCTAGACCACAGAGGCGATTAGGTTACAGGAAAGGTTCATAAAGCCAGATTAGCTTAATCTTGTGGTGTACCTTTGTTACCTCTGTTTAGTTTATGAAAAAAAGCACCACTCTCTGGCTTGGTAAAATCTTATACGCCCGCATCATTATTTCTCGCTTCTGTGGTCTATTTTGTGTACTTGACATCTTGATGTCCTGGATGCAATCTTCTGCCTCTTCGAGGATATGGGCTTGAAAATAATTACTTACCATTTTGTGTCATGCTAGAGAGTATAGAGTAGACGATCTGCTTCCCTATCTGGTAGCTAGTAAGTAGCGACCATACATTTTATGTTTCATTACCAACAAAACCCCTAGTTAAAAAACGCTCTAAAGCAACTTGACCGGGTACAACTCAATTCCTTCCCTATTCCTGTCACCATATTCAACATCGTTTTCCAGATCTTACCCAGCTTAGTAGCTTACTCTTCAACTTGGAAATCTACTACTAACGGTGCGCAGTAGAGTTGTACAATAGGCGTAACTCCCTATCTACAGGACAGCGACGCACCTATAACATCTACGATGGCCATAAACTGAAAATAAAGTTTTTTGTATTTCTAAGTATTTTGAACAAGACTTGCTATTTTATCGTTGACATGGGGTTTTTCATAAATATATGCCTAATTCTTTCTGGGTTTGAAATAACAAGCAGAATTTTGCTTGTCACTAACACCGTGACCGTGTCTAACTGTAGAAATTTGCAAATACTGTCGTCTTTTTAGTAATTACTTTCGTTTTAACATTGCTTGTTACAGTTGCTATTTTGATATCAGTTTGCCATCTTTATTGTACACTAGCCGATGCCTGCAACTTCGCCCACGTTTTTACAGGAACCCTTTGTGCGATTGGGATCAAAAGTAGCCTATATGTTAATCTACAACTTACTACATATCTGTGTTTCAAATTTGAGTCAAATCTTTTCATTTCAAAATTTCTCCCATTTAAAATATTAATAGGATATTACTGTCCGGATGTTTGTTCATTTATTTGCCTTTAAGTTTTTAAAAAATAGGGCAACACTTCCACCATTTCCAAAATGAATAGCGCTTTCGCGAAACAGACAAAAGCTCGGATAACTCGTAAATGTAATAAGTTGCAAATTATAACCTTTTATGAAAGAAATATGAAGCTTTTCAAAGCTTTAGAACTCAATAGACTATAGATGCTCTTATCAGTACTGAAGGTAACAGTCACCAATTCTTAGACCTGAGACCAGAAATATAGAATAGCCTATTGGTGGTAATCCATTAATTTGGGTAATTAGGTTATTTTACAAATTCAGTTATTCACAATCAGGTAGTAGGGTACCATGTAGATACCTGCGTCGATATCACCATATGGTATCATCATACTCACCATTTTAGTATTTCAAGGTGAAGAGATTGAAATAAATATCTCAGGTATGACGGTAGTGACATTTGGTATCTAAGTTATCACGAAAATTGCCTCGTACCATTAAAAGAGCCTGATTACCAAAAAAAAAATTTAGAAACACCTACATAGATACTAGAATATAGTTAACCAGCTGCGCCCCGCGGTTTCACTCGCGTAAGTCCCAATCCCGCGGGAACTCCGGGATAAAAAGTAGCCTATATGTTATTCTGGGTCTTCAGCTACCTACATACCAAATTTCATCGTAATCGGCTTTGTAGTTTTTGCGTGAAAGAGTAACAAACATCCATACATCCATACATACAAACTTTCGCATTTATAATATTATTAATAAGATATACACCCAGACCCGGAAATGTAGACATCTTATTATTCAACACGCAAACGCCTGCCTCGTCAGTAATCGAACCCAAGCCTCGCGGTTGGTCATTGTAGCCACTCGACCAATGAGTCTATGTAAACACTCGATTTCATGTACATAAACGACAAGATATTAAAATTGATGTCGGATTTTGCACATTCAATTTAAATTATTATTTAGCTATCATAATACATTACTTTATCGCCTATGTGGTCTAGCGGTCCGGGTGTTGGACTTGACTGAATGAGGTCCCCGGTTCGAATCCCGGGTCGGGCAACAAAAAGTATTTTCTAATAAAAAAAATGTTGCTCGGTATTGGAAATGTGCCCGGTTGGCGATAGGCTTGCCACCTATCACATTGTGGGACTTAGTGTCTTCGGCTAGTCGTGGGTGCCCTGGTTGTGTCTCTGCCTACCTCTTCGGGGATATGGGCGTGAAGATACTTTTTATAATACATTACTTTCGAGTTTACAAACATACGAAATAAGGTTGAAGATATTTTCAGATAAGTTTTGATTACCAATAAAAGGAATAAGCGATTCATCCATTAGTGACAAATGTACGGTGCAATCCGACACGATCCAGACCCTGATGGCTGTAATAAATCAACCCTGCCAAAGGGAAACAATATTGTGAATTGTATTAATCAACGATGTGACTCAATCAAATTGTCTTAATATCTGGCTAATGATTGGATATAATTAACAATGGAGCTGTGAATAATTTCGCAATACCGTGAAACATATCTAGCTTCCGCCCGCGACTCCGTCCGCGCGGATGTAGGTCTTAGCGTTACAAAACTGAAAAATTAAGATTTATTTTTTTTCTACGTATTTTTCTAGATAAAAAGTATCCCATTTTATGCACAGGATAATAAGCTATAATTATCTATAATATAAGAATGAATTGCTAAATGTGTTGGTAAGCGCATAACTTCCGAAGGACTAAAACGATTTGGCTAATTATTTTTGTAGTGTGTTAGTTATTGTCAGAAGAAGGTTCTTATGAAAAGAAAAACCAGGAAAGTTGCAGGGAAAGTGGGAAAACCGATGCTTTATTTTTCGCCATACAAAGTGAACGGGTGGAACGAAGTTCGCCGGGAGAGCTAGTACCTTATAAATATATAAATATGCCGAAATCGAACCTTTAGTTTTCACGTGATGCCTGAACATACAGACAGACAGACAATTTTTTTTAAATCACATATTTGGGTTTGGTATCGATCCAGTAACACCCCCTGCTATTTATTTTTTCAATATTTTCAATGTACAGAATTGACCCTTCTACAGATGTATAGATGTATAGATATCAGAACACTTATCGACACGTGCTAATTATTAAATAAATAATTTAAGAGAAGTATCCGTCTAGGGGACCAGGTGTTGGACTTGACTTCATGAGGTCCTGATTGGATGCATGTCCTGTTGGCGATAGGCTTGCCACCTATCATATTGTGGGAATTAATATTTTGGGGTAGTCGTGGGTGCCTTAGTTGTGCCTTTGCTTACCTTTTCGGAGATATGGGCGTGAAGAAACTAAATTACTTTAGGAGAAGTAAAACTGCAAAATATTGACACTAAATATTTAATTGATTTAACATTTTTTTTGCTTATGATTCTGAGGTGACCTCATGTATTTTTTTATCAAGATCCAACTACTTTTGATCACCATTGATGATGTTATTAACATTGACAAAATGTACGCTTTTCAGTGTAACTCATAAACCATTAGTCCACCACCATCCTATATTAATTGTATCATAATCCGATGATACAATTAATATAGGACCACCATGCCTTACCTTTTTAAATATATTCGGTATTAATCGGTATATATCAGGGGTGGGCAAATTCTTTTAAACGTGGGCCAGTAAATTAAAAAAAATCTAGTGGCGGGCCAGTAAATTATAATTAATCTTGAGGCGGGTCGATTTATTAAAACACCTAAAAATATTAGTAAATATTAAAACGTTGTATACTTAAAGATAACATAAGGCATTGTTTTATTTTACAATCCTTTATTGAAATAAAATCTATTTATGAAGTCTTAACATATGAAATGCGCAATATATATGTTTGAAGTAACAATTCAGTATCTTAATTGTTCAAATTTCAATAGTCTTTTAACATTTTGACCATTAATTTTTTAAAGAGGTTCATATTTTTTAAAAAAAAAACACTCGGCGGGCCGGATTATATCCTCTTAAGGGCCGAATCCGGCCCGCGGGCCGTAATTTGCCCACTCCTGGTATATATAACCAAAACCGGGTAGTTATAGGCTGAGTAATCGTGTAACAAGCGTATGAAAACATAAAATTTAGATACAGTAGAATTAAAAACCACTTAATTTTGAAGTCGGCTAAAAAGAGACATATTAGGTTTTATAATCTAGTCATGGTAGTATTAGTGTCTTCGACAAAAAATGCATGAACACGGGAATTGTGCACGGGGTATTAATACCTGCATGTTATTTCATTTTAGGGTGAAATCTCAAAAGGGTGAGTTTCGAGTTGTTACAGTTTAATTATAAGGTACTTGCACCTAAGATGGCCCAGTTCTTAAAATGGCCAATTTTTAATATTAAGTATTTTTAAAGTTTGTAAGAGTTTTAATTACTAACTACAGAACAACTTTAATAAAATACAAAATATTGATAATGGGCCATCTTAAGAACTGGGCCATCTTAGGCGCTAGTACCTTAAATGAACGATATGAAAACAAATTCAAAAATGGAACACAAAAATATTATTCTCAATCAACAAAGTGCTGTACATTTTTTTAATGGCTATTACGTTGCTCGCGGTTTTTTACGACTTCACCTCGTCTGCTTTTGGAACTCCTGACGCCATAGTGGCATTATTTCTTAAACAAGATTTTGGAAACAAACGTCTACGAGTACAAAACCACTAGTAAAAAGTAATAAATCATTATAAATGAAACTAATTCATTATTTTAGTTAGATACATTTTAAGAAACACTTTTACTTTTTAAAAATACTATAAGCTAGTCTTTGGTGTCCTGTTGTGCCTCTGCCTACTACTTCAGCGATATGGGCGTGAAGATAAACTTTACGTCACAGTTATGCCAATTGGTTTCACAGTTTTCAGTAAAATTGAGTTTTTTAACTACACAAAATTTATTTTAATTACTTTATCGGTCTAGTGATAATCTATAATATAAAAATGAATCGCTAAATGTATTGGTAAGCGCATAACTTCCGAACGACGGGACCGATTCGGCTAATTCTTTTTTTATTGTATTTGTTATTACCAGGAGAAGGTTTTTATGAAAAAAATACCGGGAAAGTTGGAGGGAAAATAGGAAAAATATTACTTCAATATTTTCCATACTGAACGGGTGAAACGAAGTTCGCCGGAGCAGCTAGTGTAAAAATTAAGCCAGATGACTCGGCTTTTAAGAAAAAAATGACAAAGTTCTTTGTGAAAAAGTACAAGTTTTATTTAAAAAGTATGTATATAATAGAATTCCACTAAATGCAAGCAGCGCAGAGTATAAATTACATTTAACTTATATTTTTTAAGGATTTCATTCGTTGGATTCGTTAAAAAGAACGTCCACAAAAAATCTCGTTCAATTTACATCCGCAAGAGACGAACTGAAATAAAATATATGTTCAATAGTGATAGTTGGTAAAATTGATTCACCCATTCACAATCTGTGTATACTGCAATCAGACGTGAAACGAGCGTCAATAGATATTACAAATCAAACCATATTGACATTGGAAGACAATATTGTGTTATTTTATTAACATCGTAACTGATATTTTTATATGGCAGCGAAAGAGCATTGAATTTACATCACCGTACCTATTTCAGCCGCCATAATGACAGTCATATTCTTCTAAGGGTTAAAGTAGGCGATAGACATGCACATTACACATACGCAGGTCACAAGAACAAGAAGCACCTATGTAATTTGCGATTGTCTCTTACAAGTAATAAAGGCTGTCGCTGTTTTATAACTAACTCTCATATATCATAAAAAAAAAGTATCTTCACGCCCATATCCCCGAAGAGGTAGGCAGAGACACAACCAGGGCACCCACGACTAGCCGAAGATACTAAGTCCCATAATGGGATAGGTGGCAAGCCTATCGCCAACCGGGCACGTTTCCAATCCCGACAAACATTTTTTTTATTAGAAAATTGGAAAAATCCAATTTTCTTTTTGTTGGCCGACCTGGAATTCGAATCCGAGACCTCATGCAGTCAAGTCCAACACCCGGACTGCTCGACCACAGAGGCGACAATATATTATGATTTTTTTATGGTATTGAAAGGCAAATAATCAAACGGATTTCCTGATGGAAAGAAATTTACGCATCCTAGAGACACCAAAAGTGGCAATGGTGCGATGCCAACCTGAGGCGGGATGTTAGGCCTTGAGCAAAAGTAAGTTTACCGACTACCTTATACTTCGAACTGGAACACGTCAACTGCGAGCACTCACGTCATCGCTGCGAAATTCTACCACCTAGGCAGAAGTCATGGTGGTAGTGAACCTATGTTCACCTTTTACGAGCTGCCTGGCTGGAAGACAGATGGTATTTTCTGCAAAGGAGCCCGGGCCATCACAGCGATTGGTGCTGTAAAATTACACGCGTGACTAATTACCTTTGTCTTATTTTGAGTGTCCTGGTTGCACCTCTGTCTTCTTCAGATAGATTTACCTTCTCTAAGGGCTTAGAAGATTTTTTATCTCTACTTTCACAATGGACCAAACGAGATAAAACATTTCCTTTTCAACGGCCAGTAAAACCGATTCGGCCATTAGTGACAAATGCTGCAATCAGACACGATCCAAATCAATAGATGTAATAAATCAACCGAGCCATATCGAAGGAAACAATGTGTTATTGTTTTAATCAACGTAACCGAATACAATTGTATTGATCCATCTCGTTTGGCTCATGAATGGATGATTAATATCACCCAAACCATGAAGTAGCAATAAAGAGGATCCGCGAGACAGATGATGATATGGACAGGTTTTATTGAATGATAATATTTTAACCCACATTGACTTCTAAGGTTAATACCTTTTATATACTACTGCTGTTCAGGCTTAGCTCGGATGGTAGTTTTTTAAACATAAATTGAAATAAGCTATCCTATCTTTCTTCTTCTATCTTTGACCGCTAGAAGACTATAGACTAAAAATACAACTCGATTTCCAAACGATACGAATAGTAAGCTTCTATTTGTTTACCGGACAGATAACATGATGTGTGTGATCCCGATTAACAAATGAAGCAGGTCGTGTTAAACCGTGAAATTCATCAGCACACTCTTTAAAGTGCAATCTGTAGAACATTGAAAGACCAGAAACTCTGGGATGCTGTTTAACTACATAAATTTACTTTTGATGAGTTGGAAGACTGCGATACTTTTTCAGCCCGTCGATTTATTGAACCTGATACAAGCTGTTAGCAAGCAGAATTTCCGTATTTCATTCCGTATTTTCATCGCCTCTGTGGTCTAGCGGTTAAGTTGTTGGACTTGACTGCATGAGGTCTCGGGTTCGGTCGGCCAACAAAAAGAAAATTGGATTTTTCCAATTTTCTAATAAAAAAAAATGTTGGTCGGGATTGGAAACGTACCCGATTGACGATAGGCTTGCCACCTATCCCATTATGGGACTTAGTATCTTCGGCTAGTCGTGGGTGCCCTGGTTGTGCCTCTGCCAACCTCTTCGGGGATATGGGCGTGAAGATACTTTTTTTTTTAGAATTTCCGTAAATATGAGAGCATATTATATTCGGCCAAAATAAGGCATAAAGCTAAGTGCTTTCTGAATTTGCACAACGTTTATGACTTTGTAACAGTACAGCAAATGAAGGTAGTGTGCAGCATTTTAAATGCTAACACTTGGAGAAGCCTTTAAATGAAGATCTTTGAAGATATCTATTTTTATGACATACTGCAACTGCTTTTGCCATTTAATGACCGATTATGCGTTACTGTGATATACTTTTTTATAATTTAATCACTTCATTATTAAACTTATCTTTCATAACAGGTAAATAGGTCTAATTAAAGGAAAAGCCTAATGACGGTTTTATCGTAGATTATTATCTAGTAATCAGCATTTTCTGGTTCCAAAACCTGTCGATTAACGTCTTTTCCCAAAACGTTGTAATTAAGCTGTGGAGATAATTAATACTATAAGACCTACGAAATGAGAATCCCAGAAACTGAAATGAATATATAGATTCCTTTTTTTTTATGAGATATTTGAATTGAAAACTTCTTTGGTGGCGTTGCGCACTTTTTTTGGAATGGAGAAAAACTTCTGTACTCGCGTCAGATCGCCAGATCAGAAATTCATGAGACGGCGCAGGGCACTTGCGCGAATGTTCATGTTGTCATGTTTGTGTACGATAGCGCAATAAAATTATATTGTATTCTACCACATAAATGATAGTACTTTCATACTGATTCGTAGAAATTCATGCAAAACTATTTCCCTAACCATTCCAAAATATCAAAAATGCACAACGTTAATATTTAAGTTTTCACTTCTGCCGGCACTCCCGAGGTACAACCCGTCGATTTTTTATGATATTGGAAGGCAAACAAGCAGAAGAATTTCCTGGTGGTAAGAAATTCACGCCGCCTATAGACACCAACGGTGGTAATGGTACGTAGCCAATCTGAGGCCAGGATATTAAGCCTGCAGCAAAGTCAGTTACCGGATACCTTATCCGCCGGACCGGAAAACGTCAAATGCGAGCACTGAGGTTATG
>NJDD01012330.1:54738-69463 GCA_002245505.1 Calephelis nemesis | reverse complement strand
TTAGTGACAATAAGCCTATACTCGCCTTTTACAAGCTGTCTAAAAATCATTATATTTACCAAATTCACGGCTCAATTTCTTTTATTTTCTTTCCACCTATCACATTGGAAACTCAGTATCCTCGGCTAGTCGTGGGTGCCCTAGTTATGCCTCTGCCTACCTTTTCGGGGATATGGGCATGAAGATATTTTTTTTAAATTTCTATAGTTTTTTATATGTGTATTTAGGATTGCACTGCTGTGGCTTACGTCCGCTCATCCAAATATCCAGTAATCCTCACAAACTATCACATTAAATATTTATAGGATGTTATGGGGTCGTAAATATTGAAGAGTGAATAGGGAATATTTTCAATATTCCCTTATCCAATAATCATGCCTGAACAGATTTCTTTCTGTAATATTTGATAGTATGTTAAGCTTATTTGTTTTTACACAATTGGAGTCTAACCCAAATTAAGCAAATTATACCCATAAGGATCTTAATGGACGATACAGTTAAATCGGTATTGGAATTTAATAATTGAAAAATAGTTTATTGTCTGTAATATAGCCTGTCTATCTTTTATAGCCTGTTATAACATACATGGTGGTAACATGGTAATATTTTTTGGTCTTATTGAGAAAGATAGATCACATTTTTAAGGGTAAGAACATTTTCACATATACATATATTATAAGCATTGTACTATATTTCAATTAAAGTAGATATGTGTCTGAAAATCAAGCCTACATTGCTTTCTTTATTCGTCGCCAGTCGTCAAGTTAAAAAGTAAAAATCTCAAATTTTATCAAAATCAGTCTAGCGGTTTAATGTAGGTATACTTTGCAGATAAACAAATGGATTTTCAGGTTTATAACTCTAGCTTCCACCAGCGGATTTGCGTGCGTGGCACATTAAAATATCTTAACAAATTTTACTGTGTTATTTTAATTTGTTAACTGTATTATTGGAAGTTTCATCTTGATCCGTTCAGTAACTTTAGCATGATGGAGTAAGAAACATGCAGCAATCATCATAATTATACATAACTAGTTCGTATTAGTTTCTAGTTGTAAAATAAGTATTCTATCTTACTTTAGAATATGTGTTTAAAGTTTTATAATGACCGATAGTAGGGGTTTTGCAATGAAATGTAACAAAAAACTTAATATTAGTAAGGATATCAGTGGGATTAGTAAGGATTTTTCAAGAAAATATTCAAACGTAAAAATAGAATCAAGTTTAGAAAGCCCTTTCCAATCAGAAACAAGATTCAGCGTCAAGGGACGTGTAAGTAACAGCCATGCGTGCCTTGGCCCTTGATGTCAGCAAATAAAATTTACGTTAAGGGCCTGAAGTGTTACGGGAAATTCCCATCAATTTGCGAAAATGTTATGAAAAACAAATAAAACATTCCGCTTTGTGGATGACAGTGAAATATGTGGAACAAGTGTTCTACGTTTTAACTGTTACTTGTGAGTTCTTTATTTGATTTTGTATTTTATACTAGCTTATACGTCATGTGGAAAGAATGACAGATGAAAGATTGACAAAGCAGATATACAATGCGAATGTGGATAGATATGGGATAGATGTAGGTACCCGGGGAGACCAAGGCTGACATTCTACGATCAGATCACTCGAATATTATACGAGGGTGGTGTCAAGAGTCTCCGAAACCGGTGTTTTTGTATGAAAAGGGTTATGAATGTCAAGGAAGCTAGAAAGGTTTATCAGGATCGTGAGGTCTGGTACTCGATACTCACTGCCTACCCCGTATGGGACTTGGCGTGAAGATATGTATGTATTTATACTAGCTTTTTCCCGAGACTTCGTTCGTGTGGAATTTCAAAGTCTAAAATAAAAGTAGTCTAAGTTTTTATTATCTGCTGATCAAAGTCGTCGAGACTTTGGTTCAGTCGTTTCAAGGATAAGCCGAAACAAACATACAGATAGACAAAAATAGTAGAAAATGTGATTTTGGTATGTGTAGCGTACATACATTCGTACGCATTTGAAAACAGCAGTAACATTAATATTACAAAAAGGCACCAATTTGTTAAATAAATAGATTCATGTTTATGGTTTAAAAAACCTTCATAGTCGTATTCCCGAAGAGGCAAAGGTGCAACCAGGGTATCCACTACTAACTGAAGATGCTTAATCCCTCAGCGTGATAAGTGGCAAACCTGTTGCCAACCGGACAATATTCCAGTTCCGGTCAACATTGGTGTCATTAGAAATTAAGAAAAAAAGGTATTTTTTAATTATTTATAATACGAATTATGCTAAACTGAGATTTTATTACATAATTTCTGGAAAGTATTTCGATTTATTATATTCGCTGTACTATAAATAGAAAAAAACAGATTTACATCTTTTTCTTAAATTTATCGGTGCTCCATGCTGGAGGGTGGCCAGTGCACACGCAGCCTTAAATCCCGGACTTAAGGTAAGGGCACACTTCTATCATTATGATGTCTATTGATGACGGTAGTCTCTCACCATCAGGATAATCAATTTGACCATCTTAAATCTAGCTGCTTATTAGCCATTTAATAAAAAAAATAACAACTGCTTATAAGCATACTTACTACTAGTCACTAATACCATGACAACTAAAATAGTAGATTTTTATGTCAGCGACTAGTAAATAGAAATAAATAAATATTACTAGACAAGTTACACGAATTGAATCTAACCTCAAAGTAAGCAAATTATATGCTTGACTTATGGGAGTAGACAACGATATCAATACATAGAAATACTTAAATAGATACCGGAATAAATTTAATAAACAACCAGACCCTGAATACACACACAAATACATACATGTCAATAATACCATGACAATAAAAATAATAGATTTTTAAATCAGAGATTAGCGAATAATCACAAAAAACATCCAAACGTTTTTAAAAGTCTAATTTTCAGTGTCGGTTAAAAAGCTGTCCAAATAAATTAACTTGCACAAATAAACAGTTTTGTTTTTGTGTTTATTTGAATAAAATATTCGTTCATATTGATATAGGGACGGTTACGTAAACAGAGCTTACTCGTGTACCCGAGTGTAAATGGGAACGAGTGTATATGCGGACGCGTGTAAATTGAAACGCTTTTACATACTTAGGGATTAACTGAGTGTTTTTGCTTTTCCCTAAAAACTTATGAGTCGTATTTTTATTGGTATGGTCTGTACTCAAAATGAGTGTGTTTTTCTATTTGCTTCTATATATTTAAGCTGAGCTTTTAATAAACATTTCTTAATTGTGTAAGCTTTTGATCTGCATTTTAGGGGATATTACAATAATATTTAAATATGTCTTCGCTATCATATCGCCTATGTTGTCTATCGGTCCAGGTGTTGGGCTTGACTTTATGATGGTCTCGGGTTTAATTCCTGGGTCGGGCATCAAAAGAAAACGTGGCTTAAACAATTTTCTAATAAAAGACATTGCTCGGGACTAGTTGTGTGCCCGGTTTGCGATAGGCTTGCCACCTATCATATTGTAGGACTTAGTGTATTCGGCTAGTCGTGGGTCCCCTGGCTGTGCCTCTGCCTACCTTTCCCGTGATATTAGCATAACGATCCTATTTTTTAAATATATACTTACCGTACGTTTAAATAATTCTCTATATTCGAAATTTTAAGTTATTTGGTTACTTTTTAATTAGAATTGTTATGTCTGTAACTTGGAAACTTCAAAACTTATGAATTGAAAAATCAGGACAATTTGTTGTGCACACACAACAAATCAAAAAAAGAATAAACTAAATTTGACACACGAAAAATAGCATTTGTTGATAGGAAAGTCAGCTAGCTCTACAGGAATTGTGATATTTGGAACTCTACTTTCTGAGTACCCCACAAGGGAATTAGCGCGATAATATATATGTGTGTCAAGTCCCACTTGTTTCAAATCTGGTTTAAGGTTATGTTTCAATAGCAATAAATTAAGAAGATAACATATCAATTGAAGTATATTTAATAACGGTTACAAATTGAAGAGAAATGAGAGCAATTCGTCGAAAACACGCGGGAGGCCATGTTGCGCACCACCCCCGACAATTCAATTTGTGGCATTTAACACGTCACAAATACGTATAATCCAACGTGACTCAAATGACTGGGACGTTTTTGTCACATATCACATGTGACATCGGATGGAAATGTAAAAATGCAACGGAAAGTGGAGGTTTGCTAATTTATTTTTACTAGTTACTAAAGTATATTCACGTCCATATCCCGGAAGTAGTAGATAGAGACATAGCCAGTGTACCCACGACTTGCCAAAGACACTAAGTCCTACAACTTGATACTATCTATTACCAATTTTTATAATTTACGCTAAAAAATTGGAACATGTTTAATTAAAACAAATTAATCTAAAGTTGACATTTTTCATTATCGTAGGTTAATAAATGTCATTATTTGTATTTTCACATTACAAAATGTATAAGAAAGCAACACTTTTGGTTTTAAATATTTATTTTATTTTTTATTCAGATAATGCCTCGGTACTTAAATAAGTACTTAAAGTAATCTGACTCGTTATCTATATATACATAATTGATCTATTAGTAATATCGTCGACTTAAAGTACTATCCAAATGTATAATAGAGTCTCAAAAACAGGCATCATTAAAATATATTAAACAGTCTTCTAATAAATGCAAGGCATCCTGGGATTTAATCAAGAGTTAATTTTAAAATAAAATGCTCAAAGAAGAAATTGAAAAAATTAAAATAAATAACTTAGTCTGTACTGATGCTGAAACAATTTGTAATTATTTTAATGAATTCTTTATAAACCAGACCAAATCTTGTAATAAAAACATGACTAGCTCTACAGGTAATATAAAATTTAATAGTTTGTTCAATCATAATAAAACTATGTTTTTGACACCAGTTGATGAACATGATATAATTAAGGTAACTCATAGTTTGAAAAACACAAGAGCAACTGGTTTTGACAATTTAAGTACAACAATATTAAAAAGTGTTGCTAGTGTAATAACAAAACCTCTATGTCATATTATTAATTTATCATTTTTAGAAGGGAAATAAATACCCAGAGCGTTTAAAGCAGTCAATTATCAAGCCATTATTTAAAAAAGGTGATACATGTGATATGAACAATTATCGACCTTTAACATTAATTCCAGTAATTTGTAAGATTTTTGAAAAAGTAATGTATGAAAAACTTTCTAACTATTTACTCCATTTCAACTTATTAAAAAATAATCAATATGGATTTAGAAAAGGCAGGTCTACATTATATGCATGTTTTGACTTAATACAAAAGGTAACTGAATGTCTTAATAATAAAAAGCATCCACTTTCTGTATTTTTAGATATGAGCAAAGCATTTGATTTTGTTTCACATAAAATATTGTTAACAAAACTTGAGAGATATGGCATTAGAGGTAAAACATTAGACTGGTTTAAAAGCTATTTAGAAAAAAGGAAGCAGTGTGTTGAGATTACAAAAATAAGTGGAAACCGCAAAAAAGTCTATACTTCAAATTATCTAGTTAATGACTGCGGTGTGCCACAAGGTAGCATTTTAGGACCATTACTTTTTTTAATTTACATAAATGATCTGCCTGATGCTATCAGTCATGATTCTATCTTATTTGCTGATGATACAACTCTTCTCATCAAGTGCGAAAACAAAAATGATCTAGTCCCAAACAACTAAAACTTTGAACGAAGTAGCAGATTGGTTAAATGAGAATAATCTTAAATTAAATCTATCAAAAACAAAATTAGTCCAATTTCAAACTCATTATAGAGAGATTAGAAAAGTAGATGTTATTTTCAATAATACTATTATAGATAACGTAGATTTTACTAACTTCCTAGGTATAAAAATCGATAAATTTTGCAATTGGAAATCACATATTGATTCACTTTGTAATAAAATTGATAGGTTTGTGTATGTATTAAGAAGAATAAAACAAGTAGCAGGTCTGAATGCATCTCTCTTAGCTTATCACGGATATGTTTCTTCCATTTTGCAATATGGGATCCCCATTGGGGAAATTCTGTAGACTTAATTAGAATATTTAGAGTACAAAAGAAGTGTATACGGGCGATATGTAGAGTTAATCAGTTACATTCATGCAAACCACTGTTTAAGTCGCTCAAAATTTTACCTTTACCATGCTTATATATCTTAGCTGTATGTGTATTTGTAAATAAACATCATCATTTGTTTTAGACAAATGCTGAAGTATTAAGAATTACACACTTCAGAAATAGTAAGAAACTACATGTGCCTAATCAAAAACTTAATATTTATAAAAATAATGTATATTGCATGTCCATTCGTATATATAACCAAATTCCTGATAGTCTGAAATCACTTCCAGTAAAAAGATTTCGAAAGAAGGTATTTGATTTGCTATTAGAGAAGACATATTATAGTGTAAAAGATTTTCTTGCTGACAAGCATAAATAAATAAAATATGTATAAATATTTTTTATAAATTTAAACCTAATTTAAGTAACAAAATCATGGTTGCCGGGGAGTTTGTTTCGCCGTTTCGTCTCCCGACTGGCTAGGTTTGCGAAACGGTGGTAGTGTACGGTAGATAGGACTAAAAATTAATCTACCTTTAAATTTAATTATAATAAATTATGCAACTTATGGTTATAAATAAATAAAATGTTTATTAAAAATGTAAATAAGTGCTGCGATTTAAATGTACATTTTATATATTAAATACGTAACTTCTTAAATTTAATTCAATATTTGCACACCACAATGTGGTAGAATATGTTGTATTTTTAAATATCTTATTAACATTTTTTTAACACACATATTCCGCAAATAAATAATTTTCATTTCATTTCATTTCATATGACCAAGTTGATATATTTTGTCTCTGGTTTTTAACGCATGGACTATACATTCCTTCTATCCTGTTTAGTCACTTGAAGAAGAGCACGCGGCTTTCCTGATGGTAATAGACAACTGCAGCGTATAGACATCATATATGTTGTAGGTAAAATTCCTCAAACCGACTTCAATTTCTCTTTTATACTCTCATATTACAATAAGAGTTAAGTATTTTCTTCGATTTGCATTCGACTCCATCAGCAGACCTAGACTTGGAGTAACTAGTGGAGAGGTTATGGATATTAACAATAGCAAAATAAGTTAAAACAAGTACACCAATAATTTCTACTAAACACTAACTAAACTTATTTTAAGCACGAGCTATGTTTTTCCAATGAACCTGAAAAGTGCTAGAATATTCTAAATATGTCAAATTGTCAAGATACTGGCGGCCCGCCTCGGTTTCGCGCTTTGTGGTGCTCAATGTCTTCGACTAGTCCTGAATATCCTATTCCCATGGTTGTGCCCCTGCCTCTGCCTCTAAGGGATATGGGCGTGAAGATACTTTTAAAAATGTCAAAGAGAAACAATAAACGTCACACTAGCGACACTATACACTCTGACTTATTAATCACCATCCAAATTTTAATATGTTGATCTTAAGTGAAAATAATTAAATACGTGTTTTTTCTTTTAGTATCCCTCAATACTTAAATATTAAGGTATGACATCGGAAAGTCGTCTGCAAAATATTGATGTTTATGGGCAGCGCGCGCTCCGTACCTACGCGCTGAGTGCTCTGACATGCTAGATAGCTACCTGCTAGACACCTATTTTTTTTCATAAATGGACTTATTTATTTTACTTACTTTATACCCAGAAAAAAATTGGATGGTGATAAAAAAATCTTGCTGTATATTGAATAGCTATTGGTGACATTGTAATTTCGCTGGAGAATTACCACCATTGGCATAATTTGTGGAAACTTCACAAAATACGTAGGTCCATATTCTGGCTACTGAATTTGTGGTATTCATGATTGAAAATGACAGAAATACGTATAATCTGGTTCGATGTGACCGACATTGTCACTAATGGGTAATTGTTTTGTAAATGGTTTTGGGTGTGCATATAAATATTTTATTGGGAGTTGTGAAGTATTTACGCGAATGATACTTGTTTTGATAGGACCTTTTTAGGATAATAGGACCTTTTTAAAGATGATTTCGTATATCCTCAGACGTATGAATCAGAGCGATATTTTTTATTCTCATTTTATTTATACTTTTGTTATTAGTTTTGATTATTAAATATATTCATCAGAGTTTTTGAAGTGAAAACCGCATGAGCGGCGTTGCGCACTTTTTTGGAATGGGACAAAAATTTCTAAACTCGCGTCAGGACACATGACCTGATCAAAAATTCGTAAGACGGATGGAGAGTAAACAGCCGACGCGGCGTAGGAAAGAAGAGAACCCCCTCTCTTTCCACGGCGCGGCGAAAATGTATGCCTGCGCCTGCTGTTTCGTTCAGACGGCGCAGGACGCTTGCGCGAATGTTCGTGTTGTCATGTTTGTGTACGATAGCGCAATAAATGATTATTGTATTCTACCACAAAAATAGTGATAATTAAAGCATCTCGATCGCCTCTGTGGTCTAGCGGTCCGGGTGTTGGACTTAACTGCATGAGGTCCCGGGTTCAAATCCCGGGTCGGCCAACTAAAAGGAAATTGGATTTTTCCAATTTTATAATAAAAAAATGTTTTTTTACAATAAAAAAACCTATCACATTGTGGGACTTAGTGTCTTCGGCTAGTCGTGGGTGCCTTGGTTGTACCTCTGCCTACCTCTTCGGGGATATGGGCGTGAAGATACTTTTTTTTAATTAAAGCATTTCGTCCAAAATTATTCCCTAACGATTCCAAAACAAAAATGCACAACTAAATCAAACTTAAAATAATACTCAAGTTTTCACTTCTGCCGACACTCGCGGAGTACAACCCGTCGTTTTTATTCTCATTTTATTTATACTTTTGTTATTAGTTTTGATTACTGAATATATTTATCTGGTTTTTTTTGGTAGTAAGGGTTATTGTAGCAGGAAATAGCTACCTATATTTCTGGGTCTAGGTGTATTTATTGAGCTTATTCTCACAAGCATATAATTTCTTACTTTGTGATTAGATTCAATTTGTGTAATTTATCCAGGGATATTTAAATATTTATTCAAACTAGTGATCGCCCGTTGGTCGAAATTCGGCCTTAATAAATTTTAATATCTTGTTGATAAGAACGCCATCTTCATTTCTCAATACCAACCTTTTTTTTCCAAACTGTTTGGTGCGCCATCTGTGATCTTTTATCGTTATTATCAATATATTTGTTTGTGTGTGTCAAATGCATGGTGGTGTGGGTAATGTTTTATTTATTGATTTGATGTACTTTATAAGCGTTATTATTGAAAAATATTAGCGTTCTGACCTTCTCCTACACTATACCATAAACTATAAATAACTATATTTGTTCCCAATTTTCGTAAAAAGGGGTCCAAAGTTTTGGCATCACGTATTGATGTATAGATTTCAAACATGTTTTAGTCATAGATGGTTAGCTATTGGCTAATACACGGGAGTCAGATATGACTAAATGATATAGGTCCTTGCTTTTGACAAGTAAAACGTGAAAAGTTGTCACTAATAAATTTACTACAACTATTTGTGGATATGATGACCCTATCACTCACTGTTGGTAATTTATATTTGATATATTCCATCGTAGGCGCTTGATAAAACTTCCAAATTCCTTTCTTAACGTTAGTATATTATTATTTACTTATCTTCACGCCAAGTCGTTTATGTTTATGTTTATTTATTTGCCTTCAGCAGTGTACATATTAGATCTTACATTCTATACATAGTGCTTACTACTGTACCAATGATTAGCATGCAAATATAATATAATTAACATTATATATAACCATACAACTTTCCTTGGATTTTACTGCTAGAAAGTGTTTGTCTACAAAATATTCATCTAAATTGTAGTATGCTTTTTCTTTGAGGCACCTAGTTATCACTCTTTTGAAACGAAGTATAGGTAGTTCCCTGATATGGTGTGGAATTTTGTTATAAATTTTAATTAGCATAGCATGAAAGATTTTTTCTATTAAAGGCTATCCTACCTGAAGGTACTTCCAGTTTAGTGGGATCCCTAGATGCAAACTGTTTGTTCCCATTGTTATTTTTATATAACGTTTACGTGTAGGCAGAGAGTATTGAGCATCAAATGTCACGATCCTTGCAGACCTGCCTAGTTTCCTTCACATTCATTACTCTTTTCATACAAACACGGATACTCTTGAAAGCACCCTCAGATAAAACCCAACTGATTTGATCGTGGAATGTCAACCTAGATCTCTCGAGTACCTACACCCATCCACACGCATCATGTATCTGACATATCAATCTTTAATCTATCTTTCTTTCTACATGACATAAACAACGGAGCACGCTCTTTCTCATTTTTACACCAACCCTTTCTTTCTATCTCACTATACAAATAAGCCACAGATTTTCCAAATCGCTCTCATTTTTTGACCGCAACTTTTGTTTCCATAAAATAACGTTGGAATTAGCATAGAAAATATTATTAATTCTGTTTTTTTGAACTTGAACTTTCGCATTTTATGTTAATTTTGTCTTATTATTCCACTTGACGGCAAGAATATCAACGTTAAATATATTTGTTCATAGAGGAAAGGTCAATATATCATATTATATTATTTACAGGCCATTGCCTAGCTTCACCCACGCGTAACTAGACCCCTGTCTTTCAACTTCAACCCATATATCCTATTAATATTATAAATGCGAAAGTTTGTATATATGTATGTACGGATGTTTGTTACTCTTTCACGCAAAAACTACAAAGCCGATTACGATGAAATTAGTAGTGTTAGGTAGCTGAAGACCCAGAATAACATATAGGCTACTTTTTATCCCGGAGTTCCCGCGGGATTGGGACTTACGCGGGTGAAACCGCGGGGCGCAGCTAGTATTTATAATATATCTCACCGCGTCGAAAGTCGTAGATTACAGTGCACGCCTAACGCCATCCAAGATCCATGAAGCTGGGATTCGATTCTAGACGACGGCAAATATGTATATGAACATAGATAACTATTTTCTCAGCTCTACTCGTTCAAAGATTTAATTGTTTAGGTATTGTTGACTAACTCTCATACCATAACAATATGATTTTTTAGATTATATCAATATGTAGGTATAATTTGTTAAAAGATATTCATTCTTTCAAATCTTCTCTTTTGATATATCGATTTTGATAGCATTAATTTTATAGATTCTTCAACATGGTCACTTTTCACTTTTCCCCCGGGTTGGTCCGGGCTCCTTTGCAAAACAGACCATCTGCCTTCCTGCTAGACAGCTCTCAAAAGGCGAGAATAGGTTTACCGTCACTAACACCGTGACATCTGGCTAGGTGGTAGAGTTTAGCAGCGACTTGCTCGGATTGGTACCCCCTTACCTATTCCTGCAACCATAACGTCATGAAGTGTTCCAGGTCAGAGGGTAAGGTAGGCGGTAAGCTTACTTTTGCTCAAAGTCTAACATCCCGGCCTCAGGTTGGCAACGCACCATTACCACCTTCGCTGTCTCTAGGTGGTGAGACTTTCTTACCATCAGGAAATCGAAAGCCTTATTTATAAAAAAAAAGAAGAAGAATAATGTCAAAACTATCATGTACATGTATAGATAGATAGATAGATACTATAGATAACATCTATTTGTATTTACCAAGTTTTATACTGGGCACAGACCGAACCATATACAATACAGCAAACAATAGAACTTACTTTTCCATCTTTTGATTTACGAAATACGGCAAATTATTTTGTTTGTTTAGCCCATCTCGCCAATAATCAAATAACAAAGAACTCGCAAAAGTTAGGAAAATAAAAGTAATAACTTGGAACTTTCGTAACTACGAGTAAGTACATAAATAGTGATAATAGAATACATATTTAATAAATAAAGCTTTCATTATCTTTGTCTATTTTTAGGCATCGACGAAAAACGACTGGTGTTAAAAGTTAGACGTGTCTGTTTGAGTGTGTGTGTGTATGTGTGTGATTGTGCGTCTGTGTGCATGTGTGTGTTTTCGTCTGTAGCATCATAACGTTTAATGGGAGGGAGCGATTCTGATGTTTTTTTTTGTTTGTAAGCTGATGTAATCTAAATGGTTTTGAGTTACATTACGTATAAGTTTTATTTGTAGGTTTTTTTAGTCTAAACCAACATTAAAAAAGCTGTTGCAGCATTGCAGCAAGCAGTTTGAGGATTCGTTCTTGCAATAGCCGTTAGAGCGATGGGAAAGAGTAAAATCACTATTTTTAATTTCATCAAAACCGATTGACTGTTACCGAAGTGTAGTTGTATACGTCAAACAGATGAGTTTGCTTTTACAATAAAAGATGTAAACAAATACAAAATAATATGGTACCATGTTTTGATAAAGCTTTATAATATAGTATATATAAAGTTTTATAATACCATGTTTCATAAAAAAAACATTCATTTAAATTTCTTCAAACTGAACAAGTAATTGCATATAAGTATTAAGCACTTTACTGGACTGGATGAAAAATAAATGTTTTTTTCTAAATTGAAGACAGGTGATATTTCCCCAATGATATAAAACTTTGCTGAAATCTTCGGAACAAGTTTAACCAATATGCAGTTCGAAACTTCTGTTGCAACTCGGTGGCGAAAAGTTTTTCGTTGTTCTAAAACATTGGTGGAAGCGTATGCAGCTCGTGCCACTGAAAGGTTGTTTACTGAATTGGGCCAGATTCTCTGGCGGTTTGTCGTTCGTATTACTAAAAGTAGAGTGTTCACAACTATTGCCAGCTTCCCTATTTTCGCATGCATTGTGCTACTAGGATTTCAGAGCATGCAAGATCGGATTTATAAATGAAATACTGTAGTCTTGAGATGTATTTATGTTAGTTTTAAGAAGTATTGATCCTTGTTTATTCTGCCCTCCTAGCAAACAAGTATCTTTAGCACCGAAACCATGACCATGAGTAGTTTTGCTAGAAGTTTCCCTATGCCAACTTTAATGCTTACCACAGTTATTTATCGATTACAATATTTTTCATTCAAGAGAGCGGACAAATGTCTCTCCTGTTGGTAAGAGATAACTGTGGCCTAAAGACACCATAGTAACATATAAGTCAGTCATCTGGCTACACCAAAAAAAATAATTTTCCATCCATTCCATCATGAACATCATGGTAACAGTGAGACCGCTTTGAAAATTTGCTTTATCAATTTAAAAAAAATGTTTCAAAATCGGATCTGAAACGACGAAGAAATCGATTAACCAGACATTAGTAATATACTAGATCGTCTTTGGATTAACATATATAAAAAAGGAGTCGATCATAAAACCTCTTCCTTTTCCCAAAGTCGGTTAAACATTTAGTTCTTAGTTAAAGGGTAAGGGTAGTACTATATTTGTCCAAGGACATATTACGTATAACGTGCTTTTACCTGTTACCATAAGAAGAAATAAAACAATTCTTAATATTTCAATGTTTTTATTTACTGATCTCCGGTCCCATACTAAGTTGTAGATATCTAAATCAAAATTTCAATAAAATAACCTCCTCCTTTAGAATCAGTAAAAAACTGCAAATCGATAATACACTAAAAGGCAATAAAATTGACAATACAGCTAGCAATATATTTCGTTGGAAGGGAAAATTAATTGGTCTATAAAAGTGTCTTTCAGCGAGGTTCGGCCGAGCGAAGCGGCCACGCAAATCTGATAACAAGACCCTTTAAGGTCAGAGGGCAGTTGAATAATGCACGCGATTAGTCAATTTTCGAAGTAACACGAAATAATTTTCCCCTATTACTTTGTGGTAAAATATTACAACGTGTCACGCTGTTTAAGTGCTGGAAAGATTACAGCACGTGTTGAGAACTATGTGTATGTATCACAAAATATTTTTTTCCATATTACTTTGAGGTAAAATATTACGACGTGTCACGCTGTCTAAGTGCTGGAAAGTTTACAGCACGCATACCTAGTAAATAAACTAAGTGCTAGTTTTAGTTAACGAAATATTTCCCCCTATCACTTTGTAGTGTAATATTATGATATGTCACGCTATTTAAGCGCTGGAAAGATTACAGTACGTGTTTAGAACTACGAGTATGTATCACAAAACATTTAGTTTTAGTCGACAAAATATTTTTGACATTTTACTTTGTGGTGAAATATTACAACGTGTCACACTGTTTCAGTGCTGGAAAGTTTACAACACGTGTAGTAAATAAACTACGTGTATGTATCACAAAATATTTAGTTTTAGTTTACGAAATATTTCCCCCTATTATTTTATTGTGTAATATAATGATGTGTCAAAGGTTACAGTTCGTGTTTAGAACTATGGGTTTGTGTCACAAAATACCTACTCTGTGGTAAACTATTTCTACATTTCAGGCTGTTTAAGTGATGGAAAGATTACAGTGTACGTAGAGAACTCCATTCAACTAACTTTACAAAACTTAAAATTAGTTAAATGATAAAACTTATGAATTATGATATATCTAAAACTAAAAATAGATGTTCCTGAGTTGTGTAAAAATGAGCTAAACTGTCAAATATTAATAATACAATACAATGCAATAAAAATACAATACATTATTAATAGTACAATTGTAATACAATATTATTATTTAGAAGCTAACTCAGAGTTAAATACTAAACACACAAACGTGCTAGTGGTAATAAGCTTGTTATCATTATATGTGCTCGCCATTATCAGGTTGCGTCCCGGAATGTAAGCCATAATACTTAGTCTGGCCATA